>JANHFX010029568.1:47156-66552 GCA_027560015.1 Chloroceryle amazona | reverse complement strand
GGTAACATTGTGCCCATCTTTAAAAAGGGTAAAAAAGAAGACCCTGGGAACTACTGACCTGTCAGCCTCACCTCTGTGCCTGGGAAGATAATGGAACAGATCCTCCTGGAGGATATGCAAAGGCACATGGAGGACAGGGAGGTAATCCTAAGTAGTCAGCATCGATTTACTAGGGGTAAGTCTTGCCTGATCAACCTACTGGCCTTCTACAATGAAGTGACTGCATCAGTCGACAAGGGTAGGCCTATGGATGTGATCTTTCTGGGCTTCTGCAAGGCTTTTGACACGGTCCCCCACAACATCCTTATCTCTAAACTGGGAATTACAGGTTCATTGGATAAAGAACTGTCACTCCAGAGAGTGATGGTCAATGGCTTGATGTCCGGATGGAGGAAAGTAATGAGTGGTGTCTCTCAGGAGTCTGTACTGGGACCAGTGTTGTTTAATATCTGCATTAATGATATTCACAATGGCATTGAGCACACCCTCAGCAAGTTTGTCTGTGATACAAAGCTGGGTGATGCAGTTATGTGCCAGAGGGAGGGGATGCCATTTAGAGGGACCTGGATAGACTGAAGAGGTGGACCCAGATGAACCTTATGAGGTTCAACAAGGCCAAGTGCAGGGTCCTGCACC
Organism: Chloroceryle amazona; assembly: GCA_027560015.1. Classification (NCBI taxonomy): domain Eukaryota; kingdom Metazoa; phylum Chordata; class Aves; order Coraciiformes; family Cerylidae; genus Chloroceryle; species Chloroceryle amazona. The sequence continues at coordinate 65,916 of JANHFX010029568.1, read as the reverse complement.
TGGGCAGGGGTAAGCAGCATTATCAGTATAGGCTGGGTGAGGATATACTGGAGAGCAGTCCTGTGGAAAGGGACTCAGGAGTGCTGATGGATGAAAAACTGGATATGAGCCACCAGTACGCAATCACAGACCAGAAGGCCGATCACATCCTGGGCTGTATCAAAAGAACTGTGGCCAGCAGCTCAAGAGAGGTGATTATGCCCTTCTACTCTGCCCTGGTGAGACCTCACGTGGAGTACTCCATCCAGTTCTGGAGCCCCCAGCACAAGAAGGATGTAGACATATTGCAACATGTCCACCAAAATGATCAGGGGAATGGAGCATCTCTCATATGAAGACAGGCTGAGGGTGTTGGGACTGTTCAGCCTGGAGAAGAGAAGGCTCTAGAGGGACCTTGTAGTGACCTTCCAGTACCTGAAGGGGGTCTACATGAAAGTGGGGGAAGGTCTATTCAAAAGGGTTTGTAATGATAGGACAAGGAGCAATGATTTTAAGTTAGGAAGGGATAGATTTAGACTGGATATTAGAAAAAAGCTCTTTAATATGAGGGTGGTAGATCACTGTAATGGGCTGCCCAGAGAGGCGGTGGAGGCCCCATCCCTGGAGTCATTCAAGGTCAGGGTTGATGGGGCTCTGAGCAACCTGCCCTTGGTAAAGATGTCCCTACTTGTGTAGGGAGGTTGGACCAGATGACCTCTAGAGGTCCCTCCCAGCCTAGAACATTCTATGATTCTATGAATATGAGAGAAAGAAGAACAGTATAGGTAGATTGCAGAGGACGTTGTTGCTTTCTTTTCTTTTTTTTTTTTTTAATTATTTCAGGTAGAACAAGATTTGGGCAAGAAGGTTTCTGCGGTTTAATGTGGCAAAAGACCTCTGGCAACAGCAAAGTAGCGCAGAGGGAACCTTTGGGCTCTTTCCCTCCTGAGGAATTAGGCAGAATAATTGAAACAAGTGGCATTACTGGCCAGGCAGAAAGCACAAGACAGAACAACTTGTGAATATCAAGTTGCATATTTTCCATTTATCATAGTAAGGACATAACTTAATCTGTCTATCCACTGCTACCTTCTTTCAGTCCTCCTCTTCTTCTCATTTTCAGTAAAAAGAATGAATAAACACTGACTACAAAGCTATTTGTGTGTGTTAATTCTACTGGGAAGAAAAGTATGCAGGGTTTGTCTCTGAAATTTTGAAGTAAGCTAAATAGGTTTGGAGTTCCTGAGTCTTTCATTGGCAGTGGGGTATTTTTTAATTGATCTTGTGTATAGATGAATGTGTATGTCGATTCTGAGTCTAAACTCCAGACATTTGCTTAAAAATGGGCTGGTTTAACAAAACATTGCTTAGTGTGGAGGAAAACAGCGATGGCATGAAGATGGACTTGGAAATCCCCACAACCCACTGTCAGCAGTGCCTGCATCCTACAGCACTGCTGATGGTGTCACCTCCACCTGGCAAGACTTACCAAAATGGTGGTAACAATAAGCGTCCGGTTAGCCAAGGAATCTGTGATGTTGGTTGATCTGTCCTTGTTGCTGTCTGTCATATTAAGGCCACTGTATGAGTTCCAAACCCCAATCTGCACAGAAGAGAACAGGTGAGTGGATGCCCTGCCAGTTTCCCTAAAAGCTCACTGCCTAGGAAGAGCGCACAGGCTCTAGTCACTACAGCAAGGGACACCAGCAGTACAAAATGCTAGAGGAGGGAAACAGCTGTAGGTCTGAGTAAGGCAGCAACATCAAATGGTTGTTTTGGAAAACACAGGGAGCATACTGCCCTTTCAAAAGCAGGTGGAAATGCGTAAGCTGTAGGAGTATAAGGCATGTCAACACAGTGGTGTATTAGCCAATTTGCTACAAAAGTGGAACATGTTGACTTTGTTTCCTGCTAAAAAATGTCAAATGTCTATTATCATGATTTTTTTTTAATTTAGTAAATGGTAGAGTTGAAACATGTGGCAAGATGGCAAGACCTCACTTCCAATACAACAGATTAAAAGCTTGAATAAATATCTTGAAGCAGATTGATGGATGCACTGGCCTTTTGCTTCTGTTGTGCCTTTAGCAGGTTTAGCAAAGATTATTCTGTCATTTCTTGACTGCTATGTATGACAGAGCTAGCAAGGTGATACCATTTCATGCACTGATTAGTATTTGTTCAGTAAATATAAGTAGTCAAAGGCAAATTCCTTTGTAGCCCCAGAGAATTCCTGTATATAATTCCCAATCCAAACTTTCAAGGGAAAGACCTTCATGATTTCCATGGATTTGGATCCACAGCATGTGAGGGCAGAAATCATAACCATGTTGATTTATTCCGATAAATATTTACTTTACATAAGTGCAACTTCAGGCAAGGATCTGGCTCATGCAACTTGACTTGTATTTGTGGAGAGTACCAGATGGATAACACGGGGAACTGACATTGCCATCCACAGAGCCCTTCACATTATCAAGCTGCTCCACCAGCATGTTTCAGTTCTACCCAGGAGGAATCAGCTTTCAGATCCTCCCTGCTGGGATTGCCAGAAAAGCTGCCAAGTAAATCTAAGACAAAACCCACAGACTTGTCCTGAGTACTGAAGGTCTCTATCTGCCATCAGATGTTCAGTCATTTCAGACCCAGGCTGGCCTCTTTTTCTTTGGTTGTTAATTGTGGCAGAGATGGTGTTGCCTTTGTACCAAACCCAGCAGATTAGTTTGTGCCTGCTGAGTGTGGATTTGAGGTAATAATGGTATCATTTCAAACAAAATTTGGATTGCTGTCCCTAGGTGCCATTGGTTTTGCCTTTCACAAATATTTTTCCAAAGTAAAATAGTCATGCCATTTTTCAAAATTTTTCAAAATTCATGCCCTTTATTTCCAAAACTAGATCAAGGTGGGAAACTGATCTGGAAAGTACACAGGAAATAAAATATTGGCTATTATGAAGTCTGTGCCAGGAATGTAGTAAATAACCAGCATCCTTGAATTTTCACCAGGTGGATGAGTTAATCAAAAGCCATTCTGCTCATTGTTACTGACTTGATAACTTTTATTGGCTGGCAGCAGGGAAGAGGACAACCATGAAGAACATGGAACAACACAGTCACAGTGCATACCAAATACACCAGAGGAGCACTCTACGTCTGCATAAAAGAATGACACCGCAGGTCAACCTTGATTAGAGCAATGGAGGAGGTCAGAGGGGCACTGGAAGAATGAGGTCAAGGTAGTAAATCACTATGGTGAATCTGGGGGATTTATTGCAGTTTAGTGACAAGTTTGAGAAGTGTCATATGCCCTTCTCAGCAAGTCTGTGCTCTGAACCAATTGTAATTTGATTTAAATTAATTCAGCACAACACAGAATGCCTAGAGTAAAAAAATGAGATTGGTTCAATAGTATTCTGCATGTCAGGTAGGATGATCTATTCACCAGTAATGAGGGAAATGGGGGCATTTGTGCCTTAACCCAATTCACTGAAGAATGAAACAAAGTTATGAAGTATGTGCTTTATAAGAACATGAAAAGATTGTTATAAGATGCTTTACACTAGTCTATTCTATAGCATTAAAATCCCTCCCAAAACAACACAAACCCAAAGATTTTTAAAACCATGTGTGTGGGAGGGGTGGGAAATAATATCTGTGTGAATTATGTACAAAATATAATTCTAAGTGTTATAAGAAATTTTTATCTTGTGACTCCAGAACACTTTGAACATGGTGAATGCCACTGTTATCTTCTCCTTACATCATGGCAGGCCTGAATTGTAACCCCAGTGGGGAACAGTGGACGAAGGCCATCTTTGACTTCCACTTTGGTGCCTTTCCCACCAGGTAGGAGAATCTCATGTTAAAAGGGGGATGAAATTCCCGGGGTAATTTAGATCTTTTATAAGCAAGCTTAGTTCAAATTTCTGTATATTAGTGAATGACAGCACCCACTTAATCATCTATATTACTTTCTGGAAGGAGTTAACAATACGCTCATCAAAATTTTAAGTCAACAGTGATTGAATATTGTCTGTAGGGTATGCCTTTTGTGGGAGAAAGAAAAAAAAAATCCTGAATCTTAAAACTGTCCTTGCTTCTGTTGCTAATATGCATTCAAAATGGTGTAAACTTACCACTCCTGGTAAATCTTAGGTGAATCAGGAAGTTTAACAGCTGAGAAAAGAATTGGGTTTGATGCAGCAGTCAGGGACCTCTACTTAAAAAGGGGACAAACACAGATCCCGAGAAATAATAATAATAATAATAATAATGATGTTTTGGTGAAAAAGATGAATCCTGACAAGATCTTTTTACTATTTGGAAATACAATGTCTGAAGTTGGCATGAAACATTCTACCAGAAAAATTCATATTCTTGGACAGACTGTTGTCTCTAAACTGCAATATGAGAGTCACTATGAAAACCATAAGGATGAGTCTGAAGACCCAGCCCAAAGGTTTTTTGCATCACCTGTCTGTGTACAAACCTTCTTCCATACTTTATATAAATGATTAGAAACCTCGCCAGCAGCCTTGGTACAGAGAAAAATAAACAGAGTGCTTCATTAAAAATGGAAAGAGAATGAGTCTGGAGAGCCATGTGGGAGCAATTACCTTTAAAGTCTCAATTAACCTATCAGCAATTAGCATTCGGAGTCAAGCTAGTGTATGAAGAGCAAGGGACAATGCTATTTCCAGATGACATGGACTAGTGGTGTTACAAGTGTTATGGTTTTTTGGACACCTGCAGAAGTCATCTTCTAGGCAGCAGTGGAGAAATCCCTGTGGTGCTCATCAGGAGCTTGTGTTTGCTGGCTGAGGGCCAGGACAAGAGTAAAAGAACTAATCTAATCATAAAAACCTGAGGAATTGTTAATATCCCAACTCTTTTTGAGTTTATTACTCAAGCACTGTTTTTCTTCTCTCATGTCACATATGGGGGATTGGACTAGATGATGATCTTTTGAGGTCCCTTCCAACCCCTAACATTCTGTGATTTCGTGATTTTGTCATTAAAAGCAGTGCATGTAAGATATGTTTAGGTTTTATCCACATATATGAATTTTGAACATCAAGTTACACTGGCAAGAACTGAAGATAACGTGCACTTAAAATATTTTTTTCATTTCAGATAATTATTTCTAGTCCCAGATTCATATCCCGTAGCTCAAAATGCAAGGTAAGCATTGTAAAATAGCAATAAATAAATAAATAAATCTTAGTAGTTTTGTCTTAACTTTGACTTAAATAATGCTTAGAATAGTATATTTTACACCAAGCGCAGAAGATTCAAACTGAGGAAAATGGACTTTTCTATCAAATAAATCTTTGTCATTGTTTTACAAAAGTTCTCGTTACCTTTTCTGTTCCTTCCTCCTTGAGGCTAATAATGTCCAAATCAAAATCCTTCCGTAAGCCGTCCGTTTTGTTGAAGGTTATGCGCCCTGTCAGGCCATCCCACCGGGCCTATGTGAACACAAACACACTCTTCCTTGTAATGATTATTAGGAACTACTCTGAAGCCATAACAAATGTTGCATTTTCAATTAATGCTAGCACTGAATCCCTTCCAAATAGCTTTTTAAACATATATGGCTTTGTTACTTTGATTAAAAGAACACTTTCTTCAACTTTTTGTTATTTAGTTTCTCTTCAATATGTTTTATATAAAGAGAGAAGGAGAGAATAAAATATATATTACATGCGCCCAGAGACAGGGCAGATTTGCACCTCATAAGCATTGACTAGGATATTAAAAGAGGAGTCTGCTTTGTCCAGGCTTTGGGTCTGAATTTTATAATACAGCAGCCTAAATTCACCAGCCTTCCTGGATTGATTGCCTTTATACCAGTCCAGGACCTTTTAAGTTCTCCATGACAAATGGGTAACAAATGGCTACTGGTGCTGAATGGGAGTCCCGAAAATGTACTTAACGAAGGAAGGTAGCTAGCCATCCCAAATCACCAAAGCTTCCTCGATACTTCAGTTGTGCATTTCCTAGTCTCATATGCTAGATACTACCTCTCCTATTCAGGGTCCAGAAATCCAATTTTTCAAAGAAGAGAAAAATGAAATAACAGCTTTTGCCATTTTCCCTTGATTTCTTGGACAGGTTGTAGTTAGCCTTCCCCAACAGCTTTTCACTCCTTATTACCTTGACTTTGCTGTATTGTTTCACTATTCCCTACTTAGTTTGCATCCCCATGGAAGTAGACATAAGTTCCCAAGAAAGAAAATGAGATATATAATTTCTAATAAGAACTCAGCCTGTGCTCATAGGTGTTCCTGGCACAATGATGATGGCTCTAAAAGCAGGTTGTCAGGAAAAATTCACCAAGTCATGGAGGCCTAATAAAATCTTTGTACTGTAAGGTACACACAAGTCTTACATATCTGTCTGAAATACAGCAAATGAGTTGCACATGATTGAGTTTGGTATAGGCAGCATTTTACTGTTCTATCGTAACTAAGTGAAATAACATTTTCCTAGTTTTAGACATTAGCATCAGGAGTAAGTTAAACTGGTAGACTTTGTACATTATTCTGTATAGCCATGATCATTCCCTGTGTTAGGGAACGCTCCTTCAGTGCAGAAGAATCAATGTCCAGAACAAACTTCCTTTGCAGTTTAAGTCTTCTGTATCCTATAAGCTTCCCAGCAAGCTCACTTTCACTTAGATGAGATCTACCTGTCTCTCATATAGGCCCCATTTTGTCCCCAAGGCTGAAGCTTATCTATAAAGAACATATTTGATGGATTTCAGGCTGCAGATGAGTTTTATAATCTATTTTAGGGAGCTCTCACATTAAATTAAATTCTTCAAAGACAGAAGAAAGACTGATGATAAATGATGGCAAAGTTTCTTCATGTGTGTCAGACATATAATTCTTAACTTAAAAGCTTTTCTACTGTGCATTGTTATTTTCTTCATTTAATTTGTTGTAGATGGATGACATAAGTAAAGCTGCATTAAAAATCAGCAGACTTAGAGAATGGTGTCTCCTCTTCCTTTTGAATCTAAATTCTAGCTCTGAATCTGCAGGATTTACTCTCAGATGCTGTGGTGTTACCGCTGCATGTCCTGGTCATGTATCTGGTGCATCTAGAATTTTGTGGAAATATAGCAGGATGTTGAAGTAGGCTTGAGTAAAATAAGAATGGAAAAGCACAAATGCAATAAACTTTCTGTGAGACTTTTCCTCTTAGTGATGTGGGAACATATGAAAATCTCATCTGTAAACACAGAAACACTTTCTATGCTGATATAATTAAGATAACAAGAGGGAACACATATGAATGCATTTCATTATATATCTCTTTTCCAGTCTGTCTTTTTATTATTCTGACATGACCCCACATCTCTTATTCATAAGGATGGAGCATTTTTTTAAGTATGATCTTTAGAGATCAATTCCTCTTCAGAGGGCAATTTGCTTCTGTGAAGTGCTCACATTTATTGACTGCATATCAGATGCTCAGCTGCTCTGCTAACATGATATGATCTTGAATAAAAGAACCAATATGTTATTTTGGAAATGGTATCAGTATCAGGAGCCTACATCTCCATCTTGTAAATAAAGATTCATGTGGTCAAATGCTTCTGAAAACAGGCATTTGTGTTTCTACCCCATGCTAAAAAAAAAAATGGAAGGAAAACACGCTACAAGCAGCATAGGTGTATGCTTAAATTTCAAGGTAGCAGAGAAGTGCATATATCTTCTGTTTGACTTGGTCCCACTTAGACCATTAAATAATGACCCAAATGTGACTTAAATGATGAACAGGAGTCAAGGAGTGTTTCTTAGAAGAGTTAAAAATATTGAAGGGGTTTTTCAGACACTAATTGTGAGGCACATGCTTCAAATACCATTTGAATTCTAAATTTCATTTCTGATTTTTATTTAGTTTATTTTATTTATTCTAAATAAAAAATAATATTTCAGTTTGAGCATAATTTTATTTCTGACTTCAAGACAGTTGTGGTGTCTTTGTGTGCAGCATGTCTAGACAGAAAAGTGACATTTCTTTCCTGATCAGAGACTAAAGTTTTCCTTAAGAAAAAGGGAGGGATGAGCTAGAAATCTATGTTCCACCCCAGGCCTTCTGAAGTCTATGGAAAAATTTCCAAGCTTTTAATACAATTTGAATCCCAAAGCACAATGGCCTGCTGCGTGCAAAGATGGTGAAATGTATCCAAAATCATAGCTGTATACCACCACTTCTAGATGCCTGCCAGGTAAATCAAGGATTTTAGTGCCTATTAGCACCATGTTCAGGCAAACAAAACAGGCAGCAGTTGCACAGTTCTCAAATGCAATTAACGGACAGAAATGAAGCAGAACTTCCTGAATAGTCAGAAACTGCAGGACTGTTGAACACAGCAATGAGATTTCATGCTTTTACACACAAGATTTATAGCAAATTTAATGTTTCTAGTGACACTTGTGTTAAATGTTACAGGATATAATAAAAGCTGAATTGGAACCTGATCATGTAATTCATCAAAAGAAATTACATTTTTGCACTCTGTCCTTGTGCTGTCTAATATTATAGCAACTATGGACACAATTTGAAACTCTTAGGGGGTGAATGTACTTTTGATTTTGGTTTTATAATTTCAAGTAGAGCTTACATCTTAACTACAAAATGTGATTTTTCAGTCGCTTCTCTTTGTAGCATCCTTTGCCTGTCTCAGAACTCATTTATGCAAGGTTTCAGGCTGCCTCTGACAAGAGAATTGTGAGGAAGTGCTGTTCTTTCGGGAGCTTGCTTTGTAGCAGTAGGGCAATGCAGTGTTTGTCTGAGGTTCAACTCACATTCTTCAATAATGTGCTTTATCAGATAATTATTATTCCTATTTCTAAGTTGTAAAAATTTTATGTCTTTCTCCTGTTTATTAAACAAAATGAAGAATTAACCAAATATGTTGGTTTCAACCAGTAGCTGAGAAGCAAACCATACAGGATCAGCTCCTACTCAGACGATTCCTAACAAGCATTGAGAAGTTAACAGATAGAACAGATCACAGATAAGTCTTCAGTCATCTCTGAAGGCTGTCAGGTACCTGAAAAGGCAAAAGTATCCAAAGCAATCTAATTAAAACTGTGAAGCTTTCTATTCTTACTACTACTAAAAAAAAAAAAAAAAGTCTGTAAAGTAGAAACTGAAATCTGGGGCTAAATACTCAAATTACAATATTGGTTTCCATATAAATATATTGATAGAAAATTGTAACAATGCGAAAATGAAGCTGACTCAGCTTCTAAGAGCAAACACTCCAGAAGCTTGTTATCAATTCACACCACCATTATATGGTCTTTAGATCAATTTCCACTTCATCATATTGAATCAATTACTATAACAGCTTTGATTTCATCCAAAGCCAATCAAGGGTTCAATCACAGAATCAATTAGTTCAGCTGCTACCAAACTTACTAAGGTAAAACAATAGGTATGTTTCATACTGGGTTTTTTTTGTCTCTACCAGACCTCAGTTATATTTCCGGATTTGTATTAGTAAGATAGAAAGAGATTAAGAAATCATAATGCACAGTGTATATATTGCATTGAGTAAATATTCAGCTTTATGATATATGGATTGGAAGAAAATATATAATATTTTTGATAGATTTTATGTTTTGATTTTAGATATAGTAGTATTAAAACCTTGGAAATAATTTTTTATCAACTCAATATGTATTTATTCTTACTATGAAAGTGCTAGGACCATTATTTTGCAATTTGTGCATAAATCATTCCGTAAATTATTTTCCACTTGAAATTTGATTTCAGAATAGGAGTACCTATTGGCATTAACCTCAGCTGTACATTATCTTCTTGGAAAGCTGACCTTTATTTCCTTGATAAATCATCATGGGATGCAAGTCTAGCAGGTTTTTTTTCTTGCTATTTTAATAAAGAGTTTTAAGTTCAAAGTAACAGACAGTAGTAGGCTTATATCATAAATGCATCCATTACTTCATGGACAAGAAGTAAACTTTAAAAAAATAAAATAAATAAAAATGTTTGCTTTCATGAGAGTGGATTAAATCCTAATATCAAATTAGCTGGTGAGACAAGTCCTGCTGAAGTAAATAACAGCATTTCTTTAACTAAATACTGCAGCACTGGAGCCCAGAGAATAAATGCAGACAGTATTTATAGATACTGTAATTGACTCAACACTAAAACACAATGACAAAGTTGCAGTAGAAGAGGTGCTATTTTTGTTTTGGAGCTGAAATATCATCATCTTTCCTCAGTCATGTGCATAGAGTTTTTTGTGCAGCAAAAAAATTGGGTGATTGACACACAGCAGGGGACATGATGAATTCTTGGTTATTCTGACATCCAGAGTCTTGTACAGTTTACTTCTTTTTTTGTTCCACTCTGTAGATTTTGAGTCCCATGGAAATACTCTTATATGTTGACTTTGGTAGTGATAAAAGACCATGAAACAAAAGAAATGTTCTGTTCTCTTGCAAGATACTTTGTGCTCCTTTGTTTGGAGATGCTGTCAATTGTAACAAAAAAAAAAATCCCAATTGATTAATTTCTTCCCAGATGGACTTCTTTCCCTTACGTCCTATTTTAGATTCATACTTCTCCTGTAATGAAAATTCTTCAGTTATTTCTACTTTCAATTATGTTCAATGTCTGGTTTGGATTTAGTTAGTTATTATCAAGAACCTCCTGAAAATTGCATCCTGTGATTCAAAACCAGTTAATCAAGACTTTGTGCGTTCCTGTCCCTTTCTCAGAATGTTAGCTCATCAATTCTGGACAAAATCAATCTGGATGTGGTTGTTCCATAGTTGACTCATCAACTCTGTTTCCTGTTCCCCACGTTGGAGCTTTCCAGGAAATCTAGCAGTCCTGAGGATGATAGCTTGTTACCTCAGCTCCAAGGGAAAAACAAACTGGCAGGATCTCACTTGCAATGATGAATCAGAATGAGAGAGTAAGAACTTGCCATCCTTTTAGAGTGCTGGCTATATGTCAAGCAGTTCAGAGATTTAAAGGATATAAACTTTTAAACATTTATGTTCTGAAAAAAACCACAGCATCCGAGAGCTGAAAAACAGCACTAAAAATGTCAGAAAATGAATAAATACACTACTTCGTTATTGTAGATCAACCAGGTCTAGAATGAGTGTGCATATAGCAGATACCTCAGGACAAACAGGAGTTTATAAATCAACCTCATAATAATACAACCTCAGCACAGGTGAGGAAGACATGCAGCTGGTTTTTGAGGCAATTATGGGCTGACAGACTAATGCACTGAATCATCTTCACTCAGAAGAATTATTACAAATAAGTTCAGCCAGTGGCTTCAAAGATACACAATTGCAGTAGCACCTGTATGACCAAGTCCACCTGTCTTGTTGCTTTCTGTGGTCATTACATGGAAACAGGTTCATCTCAGAGGATTGTTAAGACTTTTTTCCTGGGGTGCAGGTCTTCCTAGTTCTTTTAGTGGTGACTGGAAATTATAATGTGCCCCTGTTTCCCAGTCTTCTTGATTATGCTGATGGAGAGGTTACTTTCTCTGCAGAGCAAGGCTATCGTTTGCTTAAATGCCTTGAGCTGGAAGAAAAGATTCCAGGAATGACATTCTTCTGCATATAGGATAGGGTGTTGTGGTTTTTGTGTTTTGTTGGTTTTTTTTTCTTTTCCTTTTGTAAAGAGAAACATGAAAGAAAAACTTTTATAGCCAAGGTAACTAAAACACAGAGTACCACACTCTGAATTATCACCACAGTTTCAAAAAGCAGGCAAAATATCAACCAAAGATAATAAAGATGGCTTTAATTTCATTTCTTGATGCTGAGTCAGTCGCTGTCATCTTGTACAGGGAAGGACTGAATAGGTCTTTGCTGTATTTTGTTGGGGTTTTTTTAATTAATTTTACTCTTGAAGCAGAGTGTCATGCACAGATGAGAGTCACACAGTGCTAGGTGCTTTAAAAATGTGTTCCTGTATACAAATAAGCTAAATTAAGGTCTCATTTTAAATCTTTAACAATGAAAAATGATGTCTTAATTTAATCAGGCTTCCTCAGGGACTTAATTTTATTAATCCTTGCTTTTGCTGCTGGACGGAAATATTCTATGAGGCACACCATTTATTACTTGTAGAAATGAGAATCGGCTAGCAGAGGGGTGGAAAGCCCTCCCTAAATTCTTAGGAAATAGCTCATTGAGCTTGAAGTTATTTGAACAAGGTTGGCTTTCCAGTCCAACTGGGACATCTTCACTCAGAAGAATTATTACAATTAAGATGAGACAGAGGATTGAAAGTTTTACAGACATGGTAGTGCCTGAATCACCAAGTCCACTTATTGTTTTCTGTGGTCATTACATTAGCCTACACAAATAATTGGTTCAGCTAAGAGGGTTTTTGAGAGATATTAATGTCACACCACAAAAGGAAGGTATTTACTCAATACAGAATCTAGATGGATTGCTCTCACTCCTGGTCTCTACTAACTAGATGTGCTTGAAATGTATCTTGATAAAAACACAAAATAAACTGAAATGTAGATGTAAATGCTTCAGATTTCTTTTAATCTTTGAGATTTGTGTGCTTGGTTCTGTTTGAGGGGATTTAATAAAGTTACTCAAGATAAAATCTGCATCTTTATCTTCTGAAATGTTCCTCTATACAGTCATTCTATTATTTGTGACTGGATTTGAGTGAGGGGAGATCACATTGGTCTAGATGGTAGTTGAATAACAATCATTATTTTGGGTCTTATCTCATGCTTCAAAGAGGACATGATGAGGGATTTTGATCATTCAGTTATAAACATCTGTTTCATGTTTACATAAATTTTCCTTTCAGGAAAGGTGGAATCATCTCTTCTTTCCCTTTTACCTCTCTGAAGAGAAACAACCACCTCCCTTTTCTTCCTCAGCATGGGTAAGATATACTCCCTTCAAATATTTCCATAAGGGCTAAAAGATTAAAATATCATTTAGATATGAATGACATTAGGTCACTGAGAGACAAAAGCTTCTGACAAGGATTTACTTTTCATTAAATGTATCTTAATGAGCTGTTGTAGAAGAGTCTTGATCCCAGACAGTGTATTTTATGTAATATCCTCCTTCACAGGAATTAGCTGATGAACCTTTCTGACCTCAAAGCTGTCCTCAGAGCTGGGGGGCTTTTGTCAGGCTTGCTTTTCTCTGCAAATTTCCAAATACTTTCTACAATCAGCATTAGCTCATGAGATCCTTAGAACATAGAAGATTACTCTTTTTGTTTCCGTAACTGTTTATTCTGTAGCCTCAGACACTTTTGCTAGTGTTTTTCTCCTGTAGTCTTGCTGGTAGCACTTCAAGACTTGGTCATTAAAAAAACTAGGCAGTGTGTCTGCTGTTGCTGTTACTTCGTACAGTTACCTGAAGTCCAAAGGTTGAAAGAGGGGTATTCTCACATTAAACTAGTCATCTTCTGTTTTCGTGTACTCTGAAAATTCAGAAACTGACTCTTATATGCATACATTCAGATCTGCATGAGTCAAAAGGCAATATTTTGCTCTAGGATGTCCATGTTCCAATTGTTTTTAGAAATAAGCTAATTTGTGTGTATATGAGAACCAGATATGATCTGAATCTTGACATCCCAACAGGACAATGACAGGTTAAAAAAATTAGTTTGTCATTTTCTGAGTGAAGAGAGAAGCAGCCTATGAGCTGCTATACAAGCCAGAGGCTTTCCACCTTAACCTCTGCTCATGTCCAGGCAGGTTCTGAGGTCTTTTCTATTCCCATCAGCCTGGAATTTTATAGTATTGACCCACAATGCAAATGAGATGACTGCGGTTCTAATCACCACTAAAATAAAATGCAAAAACCCAACACAGAGCCATTGAAGTACTTGCTAAGCTCTAGTACCTTCAGGACTTATTGCAGGCAACCTCTTTATCTGCAAGTTGTTTATTTAAACTGTAATATAGAATAGTTATCTTCAGCCCAGTCTGTAAAATGACCTCACAGACAATCAGTACCATATCAAAAAATAGTACATTAAACTGTATTTTTGTGGGACTTTATCATTCTGCCTGACTGACCTTTTTTCTACATACCTACTCACTTGATTCCCAAAGTATATCTAACCTTGTAGAGCAAACCAGATCCGAACATGACCTAGAGAGGTCCAGATGTATTCGGTATTTAGTTTCCAACACCTGTTATAGCCTCTATGGGCAATGTAGTACTGTCTTACTAAACCTTTTTCTCTATTTTTAACAACCATCTTTTCTGGATACAACAAAAACAAGAAGATAAGACTCTTTGAATATTTAAATCAGTGTTTTACTGATGATGAAAGACACTATCTTCAAAACAGTAATGAGCTTGCATCTCAATCCATGCAAGAGAAGCTAGCTGGACATTATATATGTGAACTGTGTAATTGTTAAAGCTTTGAATTGTATCTGCTGAGTACTCTTGGTCAAAGTACTTCTGGCTTAGGTTTCAGGACCCCTGTGCTATATACTTAACAACACGCAAAAAAAGTAGGTCACCACTATAGAATGATGCAGGAGCATTCACTGATACAAAGCCTTTTGCTAACTTTCACTTTCATTATAAATATACTTAAAATGCACCAGAAATTGTATGAGTAGCAATGTTTTTCTTTTAATTTCTAGAATGGCTGCTGTCAGTTATCACATATTTCTAGAAACTATATACAACCATAATTACATAACCATAACATTAACTAACTGGATAATATAGGCAGACTTATGATAGTTGGAGGTTTTACCACACCCACAGTTTATCAGTTCCATTTTTTCAAAGACCAGATAAAGCCTCTACCTGAATGCAGGCCACAGCCTTGTGTCTGTAAATTTACACTTCTCTGCTAGGAAGGTGAGCAAGAACTGGGTGTCTGAGTGCTAGAAACCAGAGCAGAGCACATCACAAAGATCAGGGAAAAGCAACACAAACCAGTGCAGTAAAAAAGTAAGGAAGTTTTATGCTGACCACAAGCAAATGGTCTACACTTGCCTCTTTTATCAAATTCATAAATCTGGGTCCAAAACGCCATGGCTTGTGTCTGTGGCACTGCAGGGAGCTGACAGTCATTTGGGAGGCACGCTGGGAGGCCACTGCTACCATGTAAACAGCATCGTACATCAGAGCAGCTTCAGTCTGCATGAAAAAAAAACAGAAAGGCTTTCTTTAATATATGTCTTTGTGTTTTGTACCTGCTTTTCTTTACTGAGAACCATTCCCTCAGGGTACTATTATGGAAAAGGCCACTACTGGGCTCTCCACAGAAATTTGAGATTTAAAAAAAATCTATATGTTTGCAGCTTCTGTTAATTTTAGAGTATTTTTAAGTGATCACTGGGAAGAAAGCTACATTGAATAGAGAGGAGTAGGTGGGTCCAGTGAAAGAAGGAGCACACAGGTAGCTTTGTGACATGGAGAGGTGTTTTAAGAAGGCTCAGGTGATACAGCAGCTCAGGTCTCATCCTCCAGGCATGCCTTAGGGCCAAGCATTTTTCAATACTCAGTCTTCTAAAATTTCCTCATTGGATCTGCCAAAGACTCTTAGCACCTCAAGCCATGTAATTCAAAAGCACCATGCAGGTGTTCAAGCCAGTATCTGCTCAGCCTGCAGGTTGGTGTGGCATGGTGACATGGCATGAAGGTGTGTGATAGGGCTGCCGTCCAGGGGCCTATACTAGCTCCCCATTGCTGCTCTTCTCATGGAGCTTGTGAAACAGCTTTCTTCCCCAAGGGCTAGGCAGGGAAATCAATCCTACTGAGTACCTGGTAGGTATACCCGCCTGACAGGTATCTACTTTGTCCAAGTGTCTACCGCCCTCAAGGATCTTGGCTTTAGGTACAAATAGGTGAAATGGCTCCATCAAGACTTGTCCAGGAGTGTTCCACTGCCATACCTCTGATGCCATCTTAGAGCTGCCTTCTTAGATTATTAAATTTGACTTAATACATTTCACTTCTAGTTGTCTAAGACAGGACAGATGAATACAGCTCTTAGATACCTGTATATTACTAAATATTACCGTGTTTGTTTTGTGAATGTATTTATTGGTTTAAAAACATGCCCATTAAGCCTCAAACTTGAAGAGTGCACATACAATCACCCTCTATCACTGGCAAGTTTTAGAAAATCTTGCCTTCACCTTCACTGTGCTTCAGTGCTCTCATGTGTGAGGTGGAAATGGCCATGTTTTGCTTAATTCCCAGGGATGCTGTAAAAATGAAAAAAAAAAAGTGCTTACCTTTCTTGTAAAGCTCCTGAATAATTAAGTGGGGGCCTTAAAAAAAAAAGTACTAACTCTGCAAATGAGAAACAGGACTTACTACAATGAACTGCAAAGCTAATCCATTTTTTATTCCTTTTCCTTCCAATACCTTTGGGAAATTAATAGATTTGATTCTTTGTTTCATTTACCTAAGTAAATTACAAAAGCATCAGTCTTACCAGCATTGGAGTTTTTTGCTGGCAATGAAATGTGATCTGAATTTATCAACTAATCGTAATATACTGCAGATGAAGAATAACTCTTCACACACTTGTCAGGATGACCTCAAAACAATGCTCTCACAATCAGAGCAAATTGAAAACATTATATGTGGTAAGGCAAGCATAAGGAGACTGTAACAGCTGTTCTCAGTGACAAGAGACTTAAAACAGATACTTGGTCCAAGTGGACATGGAAGCTAAAGGCCTTATCCAAAATCCCTCAAAATCAATGGAAAGATTTCCATTGGTGTCAGTGGACTTCAGATCAGTATTTAGATTAGGCTGGGGACACATGCTTTCTGGATTCAATTTTATTTGAGCACTGAAGTCCCAATCTGCCTGTGTCCCAGGCCTAGAGATTCTGGAGATACTTGGTGAAAATGCTTCAGTGCACTTTATTTTGCACTCCTTCCTGGGACCACTGGGCTTTTGCTTTGCCAGACTTGGCTGTGTGAATGCTGTGCTTGTGTAACTTGTTAGTCATCCATCCTGTCGTGCAGTAACTGGAAGGTTATATTTTGTCCCTTAGCCTTTTATTTCTCCTTTAATTGTTGTTCAGTTTTAGGGCTTGGAGTTGCATGGAGGAACAAAAGGTCGCTTCATTTTCTGAAGCAAACTGCCTTATATTGATGTCTGTACTTTTGCATAAGAAGAAAAGAACAAAGAGTTAGTCCTGGAACTTGTTCTGAATTGTTTTCCATTTAAATTATTGCATAGCAACCAAGAGATCTCATTAGAACAACTTAGCCTCTGTGTGCAGTTTGGGCATAAAGTAGGACGTGAACTCAAAACTGTCTTGGTCATGCCCTGCTGACTTCCCACAGGCTGATATCAGGGCAAACAATACAGCATGAACCAGAAGGGGGGAATCCTGATTTAACAATAGAACATGTAATCCCGGTCTCCTTATACTGTGCAGTTTGTCATAGTCTTATTGTCTAATGAAATATAGCAGTATTTCAGCTTTCCATCAAACTGAGTAAGTAGAACTTGCTATGAATATTTAAATGATCACATCTATAGAGGAAGATGCTTTCCTTGTGCTCATGCTGTTTCAGAGCATCAAGGACACTAAGAGATTAGAGAGATACAAGGGAGAGGATGAGAGTCTAGTTAGAACTTTGTTTTTCCTACTTTTACAGTTGGGTGAATGCAGGTGAATAGTTATGTGAGAATAGCTACCCTTACAGGTCTTGTGTATTCACATCTGAAGTTCCCAGGGACAGTTTCCTCCCCTGTTTTGCGTATGACTGAGCACAATGGCACTGCTCAAATAAGCACCATTTTTTTAAGTGCTAGAGATAACGCACATAATGCATTTATCTGCAGGACTTTAGGATGTTTCAAAATTTTCCCTGCAATCATCTGCAATAAAGTCTATTTCATATCACTTCAAACTCCATTCATCACATGAGATACATTATCTTATATTGCAAAAAGATGGCAACCCTTCACCCCACAAAGCTGAATGGAGTCACACTGTCCATGTAATTGTTCCTATTCTTTCCTTTACTTCTTAAGGGAGTGGTAGGGAGGAAATCCTAATTTCCTGGTTTGATGATACCTTTCATTTATCTTTAAATTATATCTTAAAAGCCAGAGCTGCTGTAGATGATGGAATGAAGAGAAAGGGCACTTTTTCAATTTAAAAATGCTATTACCTGCCCACATGTACAATATCTTTCCCTGCAGGTTATAAATAGTACACCTACTCTGAAAGTTTTTATTTCCTGTTATGTTTTTCACTCCATGCAGAACATCATTAGAGAAATGAGGCAGCAGTATATACATCTGACAACAATAAGATGAATGATGGCAGTGGGAAGGCACCATGATGGAGAACTGTCACTCAGCTGTAGAGCTACCTGGGATTGGTTTGTCACACAACATTAGTTCACAAGGCAAATGCCCTTCTGTGGAGAAGCAGGTAAAAGAAAGTCTGTTTTGGGGATGCTGCTTCAGCATTTGCATTGTGAAATAAAAGAATAATGGCATGGGTTCACATCTTCTAGAACAGCATTGTGAAGCACGCTGTAGATGCCCCTGTATCATTGTGGCTGTTCACTTACTGTCATCATGCCGTCAAGGAGGCCGGTCTCTGGTTTTGGTGGTGCCTGCAGACGCTCCATTGACCATTTCTCGATGACCGACGATACTTGCGGGTTTTCGATGTTGAGCAGGCGAAAACCTGTCATATTTACTCCGCTGTATCTGTAGGGTTCCAGGTCTAATGCAAATAGATCCTAAATCATCATTAAGAAAAC
>JANHFX010029568.1:0-47056 GCA_027560015.1 Chloroceryle amazona | reverse complement strand
AAGAAAACCAGATATAGTATATTAAAAAACCCTAAAATGTTCAGAAGGTAAAATAAGACCAAAATTCTATTTGATTTGCAGTCCAAATCTCAAGTGCTTTTTCTTTTTTTTTTCACTTTGAACACTGTGCTTGCCCTCAAAGCCTAGTCCTGACTGCTTCAGTTATAAATCTAAATAAACCAAAGCTGTGTGAAATGTAAGACAAACCACATATCTACTTTATCTACTTTTTGGAATGTAAAAATCAGTTCCCTACAGCTACACTATTTTGCAACCAGCCTGCATAACAGTATCTAAGTTTAATTTATAGTAGTCCTCCAAGAGTGTTACAGCTCTGACAAACCAACATGAGGAATTAACTGGCCAATGTCAAGCCTATTTCTCAACTCAGGGAAGGAAAATTCCAAGAGATGTCAAGAGGGATACACTTTTACTACTTATGAATATCATTTTTCTTTTGCCTTGCCTCCTTCAGGTCACTTGCTACCAGTAAGTCTAATGGATGTGTCAGGCCAGCGCACAGTAAGTCCATGTGCTTCAGTGCTCGGTGTTTACAGGACAGGAAAATAATGGGTATTCTAAGTGATATAATTGTGTAACACACTCCACAGCTGTTTGTTATTTATCAGGCAGCAGAAATATGATAACTGCTTCTCAAAGCCTGAAGGCTGGTTTTCAAAACAACTTTTTGCTCATACTGGCAGGCTGATAAAATGACAAATGTCTTGGTCATAGTTTAATACCACAGTAGCCATCGAAATGTCAATATGTACAACATCACAGTGTTGAGATACCACCAGTACTGCTTACTGCTTGTTCTAATGTGTGCTCTATATTTTCTCATGCATATCATTGTTGGTGGTTACCATTTTATGTTAGATTGACTACTGTGTTGCTTGCTGTATAAAACCATGAGTTCCACAGCAAATCCTGAATTTTCAGTTTCCTTAATGGTAAAATGACCTCAAAGAGAATTTCAAGCTAGTATTTCAAGTTCCAAACATCTAGAGAGGTTTTTTTGACTAATGAATTGACTATTGGATTAAAAAAAATTTCTTTTCTAAAAAAAAATATATGGAAAGGAAATAAATAATAAGTTGGTGCACATGATATAATACAACCCTCTAGGACTGTTCTAGCAATATTGGTTCTTTGTTGTCTTTCTAGTCTGCAATGCAAATGGACCTTAAGCATGGATTCAGTTTTAATTATATATAGCACAGAAGTTAAAATGTAAGAAAAATGTGCTGGAGTAAGTGTTTATAGATTTACATCATGGAAGAAAATGTAGGGGATTTCTTTTAATATAAAATTTCCCAATTTATTTTATTTATACATATGTGATTTTGTGATTTTATAAGTAAATTAAACTTTTTAGTGATGAACCTCACCTCCAGTGGTGCTTGACCTTGGCTTCACTGCAAAGCCTTTCATTCATTATTTTTTTTACTCTGATCCATCTGTACTGATGGCTCCTCTTTATACACAATACTGCAATTAACTGTCATTATATTAAAGTGCTAGCCAGTCCAACAGATACTGCAAAACAGCTTCCTTACAAAATTGCAAGTTGATTTTACTACAGATTGTTAGCGCTCACCATTCAGGGGGTTTCTTGAATAACGGCAAAAAAAATCTCCTAGAAAATGTGGACATTTTTATCTATCTTTTCTGCAGCAGAGACAATTCACCCTAAAATTGTTAGAGTTCCTTACCAGTGTTGTAAAAAAATAGTGGTAGTATTCAGTCATCATTCCCATGGAGAGAATCTGTTGAAAGAGATTGAAAGGTGAATGTACTTTGGATGCTCTCGGTCTATTTCACAGGCTTTCGAAAAACAGGGGTTAATCTGGAACAATACATTACAAGTCATGAAAATCTGATTACAACAAACACTACATTTTTCTTCAGGAGCAAAAAATATCCTGTTCTATTTAAATTATGCTTTTATTACCTCTGTTCAGGAAAGAGATTAAAGATTGCACAACTTCTAGGACATGAAAAACTATGAGAAATAATGATAAACTGATTTTTTTTAAGTGAAATTTAGTCTGCAATTTAGAAGTGTTAAAAAAGGAATTTACTAGTAAACAACAGAATTTGTAGGGAAAAGTGCTTAAGTGCTGATGTTTTTATTCTGCATTGTCATGTGAGAACAAGACACTCAGTGAGTGCTCACTGAAGTAAACAAGAAAAAACAAAAAGAAGAAAGTTTCTATAAATGCCTTTTGTTCCACCTGAGGAATGCAGGTCCGCAGGAGGTTGTCAAAACAGCGTATATGTAAAGATTTCTTGTCTGGATTAATTTTCCAGCGTCAGACCTTTTGAACCTCCACAAGGTAAGGATGGCACTTAAATGCATACTGACTGGCCACGTCAAGCAGAAGAAGATGAAGTTTTTCTTCTCAGCCCTCATGTTGCAGGTAACTTCTAGAGGGACTTGTTTTTCCTGTTGGCCCCTCTCCAAAAATCATTCAGAATGCTTACATAAAACACCCCTGATGATGCTGCTCTGCAGTTTCAGTCCACCATCACCTACTCTTGTTGCCACATCCATGCATGCTGTAATTATGATACAAACATTTTACCATCTCTGGGTTCTTGTGAAGAGAGGAGGAATTATGAGCTAGGAAACTACTGAAGAATTCATTATCATGACAGGAACACAGGCAGAGGTTAAGCGTTATTCAGTTGTGATCACAGTAGCATAAGCATCTGCTATTAATGATATTTTAGGACCCTTTTAGAAGTGTCTGAATAGCTGTTTGAAAGACAGTGGAAAATAGTGTAATTTGGCTAGACAAAATTCTCATTCAAGGCAAAAGCCTCTGAAAATCAGTTGTTTAATTGTGTATTGCAGTTTCTCAAAAAGAAAAAAAAAACAAAACAACCAGCCAACCAAAAAAAGCAAACAAAAAAGCCCCCAAAACAAAACAAAAAAAACTCCACACAGCCAAAACAAACCAACCAAAAGAAACCCCAGAACAGCTCCCTGTTAATCACAACCAATCTATTTCTATCCACTAAAACTGAAGCCAGAAGGCAAATATTTTATTGAAATGTTCCACTGCATTTACATGTCAAAATTGCCTTTTTTTATTTATCCTCTTCTATTCCATTTCTTAGAGTTATTATCTGTAGAAATGAACATTCTAGCAATCCTGGAGATTGATATTCCTTTACTGTTTACACACACAAAAAATAGATATGGTAGCATCAATAGAAACTTTTGTGTGTTGTGTTCCCCAGTTGACCTGGGTGCTTTCAGTCTCCTTCATTGGCTTTTTAAAAGCAAGGGCTAATCTGGTACAATACATTACAAGTCATGAAAACTTGATTACAATAAACCCTACATTTTTCTTCAGGAGCAAAAAATATCCTTTTCTATTTAAATTATGGATGGATTAAGCTCTCCTTCTTGGAGCTGTTGGATTTCTATGTCTAAGATCCCTGCTATGGGAAGGAGATGCCTGTCAGGATTTTTATGGTGCAGGTCTGCTTTGAGCTGAAACTATATTGAAATAACCCAATTACTTTATGTGGTCACAGAGCAGCAATGAGGTTATACTAATGTGGTTTGAGCCCAGGTAAGCCACTATATGCCTAGGTGTTTTGTTATCCTCTGCAGGAAGTTCACGTCTGGTCCATGGTATTAGATTAATACAAACACAAGATCATACTAATAAATGTAAATAAGAGGGTACGAATGCCCAGATTTGATTTATTGACTCATTGCAGTTTTAATTTTAGTTTGAGGTAGAAGACCTGATATCAAGTTATTGCTCTTCTGTTACCAGAAGACATAAACTGCAATCTGCCTCTGTAGAAATAGTAAAAAAATGCAGAATCATGCTAAACCATATACTGCCTTAAAATACTTTACACTGACTAGACAGATACATTAAGTAAAACGAGTATAAAGTGTGTAGCCTGGATATTTGGGAAGCACTACCTAGCTGTGCTGCTGCAGTTACACTGCTGCTGGAAAGCAGTTAGTTAATCCAAGGTAGCTCTATTATTGCTTTCCTCACAAATCCAAGGGCATTAGCCTGAGAGGAGTGTTTGCCTTCTGAACACATTTTTGATTAAAACTTTTTATGAGAATATTGATTCCCAAGTTATGTGCTATAAACAGAGCTGGCAGGACACACACATGTGTGTGAGTAATAATGATTTCAAAAGTCACGCTACAGGATTGTCTTTGAAAACAAAACAACCAAAACCACTGAAAACCAAGGCTGGTTGCATGACAAAGCAAGGTACAGCCAGTAATGTTATCTGCCATAATCAAGACACAGGTTCACAATGGCAGTTGCTGGATAGGTGACACTGATTTGCCAAGGACTCTGCAGCCAAGGTCTCTGTGAGAGATGCTTATTGAAATTTTTCCATAGAAAGTATTGCAGCAGCCCAGGAAAGTTTAATCAACATGTTGCTTTTGTGTTTCCCCTATTGGCAAAGACTGAATTAAGATACAAAGCTACAGAGAGCTGGAAGAGAGCTTCTAAGTGTTGCAGACACATTATTAATGTCCTTGTCTGCTTAAGGAATAAGAGTTGTGCTGGATCTGTCCCAGGGTGAGCTCCGATCTACTACCGAGCTCTTCCCTCTAATTTAGCACTGGTCACAAGACCAGCCTTAATTGGTTGTCCTCACCTCTAACAATCATTAAGGAAATTAGTTAACAGTTACATAGCACTTAGATGTTGCTGTGACATGTTAGATCTGTAGTTTGACATAAATAGGGTGCTTTTTATTCATGGATTGCTGAAGTTTGTAATAATAGTTTATTTATGGTTAGGGTGATTTGATTGCTAAGTAAAATTCCCAAAGAAGGAAGATTCTGACAGTAGCAAATGCCCATGCGGCAGGAATGCATTAGGAAAGCAGGAGGTGAAGACAAGATAAAAGCAAAAGCAGGAGAAATGATGAAGACCCACATGCATTAAAGACTTCTGAGACAATGATTTGGGTATTCCTATTTGTTTAAATAGGTGAGTTGCACTTGTCTGTTTTCAGCAGCAAGTACTTGTGTTTTTGCAACCCAGCAGATAAATGGACTGCAGCTTCTAGGAACTATCAGGAAAGAGACATTAATAAAAGCATGGTAGAAGCAGACTCCTTTCAGGTTGGGACACCACTGAAGTACTTTGCAAAGTATCTACACAGGGTCTTCTCACAGAGCAAGTGTCCTCACCACTAAAGAAAATGAGCAGAGTAGCTCAGAAGAGAGAAGGGCAAGCAACAAGATGGGTTTATGTGTATATAGCTGCCCAAAAGAAAGTAGAATGAGATTTCTTTACACATTCTTATATAAATAACTTTGCATGTAATTGCTGAAATAATTATGCATCTCATATGAATGCCCTATTTAAATAATAACAGCTTTTACTTGCTGTGGAACTTAGAGGAATGTAAATTAGTGAAACCAGGCTAAAATATTCTGCATTCCCCTTCAGATCTCCTACCCTTCCTGGACTGTGTAAAATCTGTTCCTCAGCTAAACTCAGATATGGGTTGATTATGGATTATCCTGCCAAATAAGATAAAGAGACTTCCATCTCTAATCATCTATTTCAGATCAGATGTTTGTGCCTTGTCTTTCCCAGATCTGTATTTTTAGTTGTGGGTCATGAACTACAATGTGAATCTGAACAAGTATCAGTCAAAATATATATGGCAAGTGGATAGAGGATGGATATAAATATTCTCTCTTACATTTGTAAATCTTTGAGCTCCCTGTTCCTGGTTTGCATTATATCCCAGCTCCAACATACTATATGTTTGTTTTGTAAAAAGTCACCGCCTCATTTAAAGCTAGTGTCAGTCTTCCTTCAAGATGGGCTGAAACTAGAATGATGGTGGAGCATATTAGCAGTAATGACATTGAATCCTTTGCTTGTTTTCACTTTGCATATTCCTCAGTAATTATTTAATTTTCTGACCATTAAATGAATATATTTCATTATCCAATTAATTAGTCCCACCACTGTTTTCTAAGATCATCAATATACACCATGATGAATAATAGCACTTCTTCCTCCTTGCCTCTCAAGTGTTTGATATAAATGATTTATATTTTGTTTACAGTATCTCCTTGGATTCTATGTAGACAACTTTACTTGGACATGGCTTAACTCATTGGAAATCTGCATCCCAATTTCCTATGGATGCAGTCAAAGCAGTGGTCCAACTGCAGTGGTATAGAGTTCCTCCAACAAGAACATGAGACATATCAAGAAATTAGATATATTCTGTAAACACTTCAGGAGTATTGGAGTCCAAATGGAAATATGGACTATAACAATAGGGCAGGTTAAATGTGTTGGCCCAGGGCCTCAGCCAGCTGTGTTTGCCTCCCTCTGCTTCCTGAAGAGATCCCAGTGAATTAGAGCAGGAGCATTACCTCTCAAACTCCAGCCTAGACATAATCTCACAGTAACAAAATTGAAAGCTCTCTTTTATTTTGAAAGTCTGCTTGCATTTGCACTACTCAGTGAATCTTCCAAGGAAGGAAAGAACAACTGCATGACTTAAGTTTATGTAACTAGTTCAGCTTCCTCATTGACTGCACAACTAAGAAGAACAGACAAGTGCAGATCTCAGCATAGCACAGCTATGATGCTACACAGCCAGGATCTCAAATGTCTGTACTCTAATAGTCTGTGCTGCTGTATCTTCCAAGCTCTGAATAAAGTTTCTGAGGCAATAGTCATGTTTACTTCTTCATCTATGGAGATGTACAGTTAGATTTGTGAACTGAAGTGCACTGTCAAATTTCAAGGTAAATTACCCCTGCCACACCATTTCTGTGCCCATGGTCTTCACTGACGTCTTAACTTATGATTCTGGACACTTCATGCCATTCACTAGAAAGCAAGTACCCAGAAGAGGACATATCCCCAGCAAAACCCCTTTAGAAAACGCATGAGAGAGAGGAGAAACACTGAGCTGAGTATCTGCCTGCTTCTCACCCCAAGGTTTGGAGTATTCAGGAAGATCTGGTGGAATTGATCTAATCCTGCCTTATCAGGGAGTTGTCTTCAGCCTACCTGTCAAATAACTAGAATGAGCATACTCAAGAAAAGAAGTTTTATATTCTCCTATTTATTATTGTGCCTGGAATGTATACTATGATGATACTTAGTTTTTGTACTTTTGTAGGAATTGAATTAAATATTTTGGTCTTTTTCTGTTACATAGTGAAAGAAAGGCTTTTAGAATGTCCTAAACCTGATTGAATATACAGTACCTATCATAAAATTTGTTTTAAAGGCATGAAGGAAGGACTAGATACTGTAAGGCTCGTAGCGGCACAGTCTAAGAGAGGTGAGTCTGCCTAACAGTAAAATCTATGTCAACTGTTGGTTTGTTAGAAGAATAAACTGAAGGTTAACTGTGACGACTAAAACCCTTGAACTAAGTTCCTCACACAGAAATATAGCATCAGACTAAATACAGTATGTGCAGGATATATCAGAAGATATGTGCATAAAACAGATCACAATTTGTAATAGCTAGATTTAACTGACTCATGGGATTGCTTACCTAGTCTAGACAGAGCACCAAATATCTGTACACAAAATATTTCAGGTAAATTTTGTAACCACCAGGTTTTTACCTAAGAAAGTGATACTATCTTTCTTGAGTAAGGGACTCAGTCCTTGGCAAGTTTGGAGAATGCCTTATTTTCTCACAGTCTTTCAGGGTTGACTATTTTTAGGCTTGGAATGAAAAGAGATGCTAGGAACTCTCAGAGCAGAGCAGGACAGACACTGCTGAAGTCTAACAGAGACGCCCCTACAGATCTTAAGCAGATCCTGAGGAGGACTTTGGAAATAACAGTTTTAGTCTAAGAAGCCACAACTGCATTTAGCTCTTGCTTTTGGCATTGACCTCTACTAGAGGTCTCTCCTTGTCAGATGATTTGTCCACCCTTTATGTGTTTTAAAGTTCCATCAGACAAGATTTTCAAGTAGACTATGGGAGTGTCAGATTAGCTGCAACTTTTTTGATCAACTCTGATGGTGCAGTACTTCTTGTTTGAAAACCCTGCTGTCATAACCTGCCAGTTCAAGTAACTTTAGAATATCCCGATCCCTGCGGAATGGGTCATTTTGGGCAGCAGAGCTGCCAGTTTGGGTAACAACCTGGTGAAGGCAACAGAGTAGGAAAACTGTTTTAGCCACCATGCACCAGTTGCATGACGTTACCAAGCCTTGTGAGGGAATATGGAGAGAAAATTTAAAGTGACTATTGGAAAAGGCTGCAATAAACAATCATATTTTCCTCTTGCTCCTTCCATATCTGGGTGATGAGCAGGCCAAGCCTCATTGGGCTGGTTGGGGACTGTGAAAGCTTGTGCTCTCTACAGTGTTTCAGAGAAAAGGGGAAATGTGTGAGTTTAAGGAACAGGTAATTCATCTGCATTCAGGCTTTGTATTTTGTTTAAATTAGATTATTGATTTGCCTGTTCTTGTTGAGCACAGGAAGAAGAGTGGCTCAATGTTTTTTTGGTTGAAGCTATAAATAAGCAAGACAGTATCATTTAAGATAAAAAATCTGTCTTTTGTGCTGTTTTGTAAACAACAGGTTGAAGGAGGCAAGTGAAGATGTCATCTTCTGTAGTGCCACAGCCCCGTAATGCGTCTGGGTCATGTAGCTCCACACTTCCCCAAACATATACTGACTCTTTCAGGATGTAATTTCAAACATGATACTTCTTTTGCTTCCAGAACAAAAACATTTAGGCATCTCTTGCCCTTCCTTCCTGGGAAACAACCTTACCACAGACAGCGTCCCCCTGAGCACTAGTACAAGCAGCTTGTAAACTCATTGCTGCTGCCACCAATTCCAGTAGCACAGGCACTGCTGGAAGAAGGGTAGCAGGTTTTCTGCCTTGCCTGTGCCTTCAGATCAGAGGAAGGCTGGTGTCTGACAGCAGAAATGCTGCTGTCAGTATGCCTTGTTGCCCCATAGAAGGGAAATGTGGACAGAGCAGGTGAGAAGTGACTTTTTGCCTCTTTCCCAGAGGCTTGGAGAAGATGAGAGATGCTGACCACCTTGGCTGGGAATTGTCCAAATGAGATGGAGCCGATCCTGGTGCAGGGAGGTACACCCTTGGGCTTGGAAGCAGGGAAATGCAGGCCTTTATGTAAAACTTTAGGGGGGAACCTGTGCAGACTCAGTGGGTGAGGAGGACACAGAAATCAAGCATAAGCAGTGGTAGGTATGTGTCTGTGTGACCCTGCTGCAATTTTAATCTGCAAAATACCCTCCACCACTCAATCCACTAAAAATCACCACTTCCTTTAGCTATCTTCTCTTGCATGGGCTACTAAACATCTGCTATGTTATTGTAAATACAGTAGGCAGACAAGAAATTGTTGCTTTGGGGACAGGTTTAAGTGCCTGTTTGCTCTGATTCCTACTCCTATTAAGAATCTTATATAATTTAGCAATCATATTTATTTTTTCCCCATAAAACCTATTGGATCATCTACAAAGTCAAATATATTCTCTACTAACATTAAAGAGTTTTCTTAAAATGATTTCTATAGTATTCTCTTTAATATCTTGTTTTCATTCAGTGTAAAATTATATGGGGGTTTCTGTGTGCAGTGATGAGAATGTGAACCATGGTACTTTGTATAGCTAAGCTATAATCAGATGAGTCATACATGAATTCAGAGCCCTCCACACCTTCCCATTTCACAGCTGACTCTGACAGTAAGGAACTTCAACACAAGTTACTGCTGACAGAATCTAGATTCAGCCACAGAGATGTATAATATAAAGGCCATTTTCCCTTTCTTTCTAGCCTATATTTATGTTGCTTCCTTTCCTGCAGTTCTGACCCACAGGTGTACATTGCTTAATTTTCCTGTTTTCTTCCTCACTGCCACTCACCATCCTTCTCCGAGTTCTTAAGGCATTGGAGAGCATTATCTGTACCTGCAGCCTGTCACTTGTCTCCCTGATCCATTTCCCACACAAACTCTTACTGCCACTTTGCCCTGTCTTAGTGCATCTTTTAGCACTCCCTCTTCTTCTTTTGACACTAAGGTTATTTTTCTTTTTTTTTTTTCCCCATACTCAGCCTGGTATTTTTGAAGTTTTGTGCCAGACACCTGCACTTTCTTCTTGCAGATCCTTGAAAATTTGTGTTGTCAGTTTAACTCTTCCCTCAAAAATCTCATTTTGGAGAAGCTTGTTCCTGCTGTCATGTTTTAATGCTTTTGGACAGATCTATAGGAAGCAGACTGAGGGGACAGCAGCTCTCCTGTCCACCCCCCTTCCCAATTAATGTCTCTTATTACAGTGTGCTCCTCATCACATGAGAGAGTAGCTGCATGATTGTGCACCTTCCCCTCACATTCCCAACATCATGCCTGAACCTGGTCCTGCTGTAGCTTTAATATAAACTTCCACCAAGAAAACCCTAAAATTTAGTACAGGCCAACTTTTCTGACAGCAATAATCTAGCACTACCCCCTCATGGGAACTTGTGTGCTGTTCTCAGCTGTGTTGCATCTGATTTAGGACACCATCCTGTGCATCTATTTTCACAGAACAAAAGTTCTCCAGTCTAGAGAGGATGATTTCAGGCTCCTCAGCCTAATGCAACCAGTAAGTTGTCTTTCTTAATTTGTTATTTAATGCTGCTGGGTATAACTTAAATATTTTGGCAAAACATTCTTGGTTGGAAGTATAGGCTTTAACCTTTATGGTGCAGAACCATAGTTCTACATTTTGATCAGTGGAACCTCTCTGATGATGTTCTGGGATCACTGTTTCCCCTAATAGAGCAACTGACAGCAAAACCAACCACCCTTCATGCCTACAGTTGCGGCAAAAAGGGAAATGCCATCCACAATGTATTACTTGCTTGGTATTATTGTCTATAGCTCAATGAATTGCAGGAGTCAGTGCTTTAGACTTCAATTGCCTAGAAATATATAGCAAGTGACAACAGTAAATTCTAATTTGCACCACTCTTTGTGAGCTCTTAGTAATGTCCCAGCCCATTAACATCAGGCTTCATGGCGTTTGTCACTGTCTGTGCGGTCGTCCAGCTCATACTAGGTCAGTGCGATGTCAACACTCCCACAATAGCCTCTCCTGCTTTAAACTGCATGGGTTTTTTTTCTGCTGCTATTTTCTTCTATCTTCTTGCTGTGCCAAATTTTAAAATACAATGAGGTAGTACCAGCAGACCAAATCTTGCTTTGTTGCGGGTAAGTGAATGCAAAGTTACATCTGGTCTGCAGTGGATTCACGCTCCATTGTTACTGTAGTCAGCATTGAACCTGATGTGCAACATCTGTGGAGGCAATAGCTCAACATGAGCCGCTCCCTAAACACTCCAAAATGGGCTTTTTTTTCTTTTCTTTCCTTTGTGGGGAAGACATAAAAACTGTATTATTAAACCAGGACAAGCTAACATAAATGTGACAATCTTCCTAGTCAAGCAGAACCTGAAGTATTAAAAAGAAATACATATTTCCTTCTGCAGGATATCTATGGGTTTCTCTTCACAAATCAATAATGCTGCTGGTCCTTAGGTCCCCGTGAAGCCCTGAAGTCTCCCAGAGTGCTCAGATGCTGCTACACATTCTGTAACAACTTCTGTCCCTGGTATTAACAACCCTATGTGCTAATTGGTAAATGCATTTAGATTTAGTGTTTCCCAGAAAATGAAAACCAGAAAGGCTGACAACTTTCAGGATACAAAATGAATGTCCTGCTTTTTCACCCCCTGCCCCTTACCTGCTTAAGAATTTCTGCTGCTGTTTCATGTGAGCAATCAAATATCACGTAGAACTCCTTGCCCTTTTTCATCTCCTTGAGTAAAGGCCTGGCGTCTTTATTCCCAGAGGGCAGCTGGCGGATTTTGATTTTAATGTTGTATCGAGAAGGGGCTTTGATGAGTTCTTGCAGGCGAATTAGACCTGAAAAATTATATGTAATTACACAACTAACCATTCCATGAGATGAGTATTTATTGTCACCTAAACAGGTTCTCTTATATTCCCAATATATTTCATATATCCAAAGGGTTGTTGTTAGCTTCATATTTGCCTGCCTCCTAACTGAGTGCACCCTCAGCAAATTTGCTGATAACACCAAGCGGTGTGGTGCAGTTGATATGCTGGGGGGAAGGGATGACATCCAGAGGGACCTTGACAGTCTTGAGAGGTGGGCTTGTGTGAACCTCATGAGCTTCAACAAGGTGAAGTACAAGGAAGAAACCACCATTCTGTGTCTTTGAAGCCAGTGGCTAGCCAGAGTAGCACTTACCAATAAGTGCTCATTGCCCCCATTTCGGCATATATTGAAATATCCCAGAGAAGGAGCTTTAAATTTTTCTGACCATCATTTTAGAGAGAAAAAGTCTGAATGCATAGTGACTTGCATAAGGTCACACAGCAAGTCTGAGATCTTACAAAGAACTGAAATATTTTGAGATCCAACTCTACACCCATGTACTCAAGAACATGATTTCTAAGACTATGTCTTCAGCTGCTACAAATCTATATGGCTTATTTGAAGTCAGCGGAGCTCAACCAGTTGCAGATTTGTCCAAGTATTTAAACAGTGCAATTCTACTAGCTAAATCATCACTCCTGTGTAATTTGTACTGCTTCCAAAACCTAAGTAAGGAAGTTAAAAGTTCTTTGAGGTGTGTGATTACAGTCTCTTTCTTATTATCAATGAATGTAATTTGCACACAAAAAACTCATGATCTCCTGCTGAGTGAAACTAAAAGGTTGCCTTAAAATATGCATAGAGACAGAGTATGGGCAAGAAGGACTTCTTGAATAAAAATCAAACAAATTATTAATATGAAAAAATATCACTCTCCTGCTGAGAGTGGGTATATATTTGTCTTGTGAGTGAATGTCCTTGGTTGAATGGTGCTATGGTGTATATATAAAGCAAGATAAAGCATTACTATTTCTTCTAAGGTTAGTGAGTGATTGCTGTGTTGAGTACTGTTGGCTTTCAGTCAAGTACTGGTAAAGTGTTTTGAAAATAATAATCTTTCCCTCCTCCTGCAATGCTGGGTCTATTCTTTGCAGGTTTTCAAGTATCAACAATCAATATAGAATATTAAGCATCATGAGTATTCAAATGTAAATTACTGCAAGCACTGTGAGATCAGGGCCTGGCTGGAAGCCAGCCTGTGTAAATATGAAACAATTTGAGCTCATTATTATGAGGATGGGGCACATGTTTCTAGCACTGACTAACAAGTAGGGAAGTTTATGTAATCTGGCTGTAAAAGTATAGCTTGGTTGTACCATGCACTCAAGTGTTCAGCCCTTGACCTCAGTGCCTTGGCCACTATAACAAATAGCAACTCTAAGAGTGAGAGCTGAGACTTAGGAGGAAAAGTTCAACATTCAGGGAATCTTGCATCTTATCCACAACCTCAGGCTGTGTACTGTTGTTTCTCTTTCCAGCAACAAAAAAGTACTTTAGTGCAACTGTGGTGAAGAGCTGAAGAAAAGTGTCTCCTTTTTGGGGAGACACATATGCTGTGTGCCTTAAAGTAGCTACTTTGACCCCATGAGATTTGGTCCTTACATTTTCCATCACTTCCTTCTGCCACCTGAATTGAAGGCAAAGCCTATCCACAGTGTGCTGAAGAAATCAAAGAAGCAGTGAAAAGACCTGTGGTTATTTTTCTGGAGGACCAGGCAAAAGCCTGAATCAACTGACAGCACAATTAACAGCACAGGTGAAAACCATCATTGCTCTTTTTCCTCTTCCTCAGCAAATCCAAAACTTTGGATGTGATATCACCAAGTCTTGATCTGGGACAAACCTTAAAAGTAAAGTGCTTAGTTTGACTCCTGCGTAGAGTGGGGAAGACCTGGGCAATTGCAGTGTTTAGGGCAGTCACTTATCTCTTGTTTGGTGAGGCCATCTGGAGCTCAGCCTGTAACATGCAGGAGGCATCACAGACTGCCCATGAGGTTGAGGAGGAAGTAGCAGAACAGCTAGGAAGGGCTCAAAGGTGACATATCCTGGGTATTGGCACCTCCTCTGCAAGATCGATGATGTGACCTTAAACCAGAAAACCAGACTTGTTTCACTAACTTTCTTGGGCTCCTGCCTGTATTCTGCTGCCTTTTAGACATCTTAGCACTTTCCCCTTTTTCTTCTTAAACAGGGTTGGGAATTTTCTATATTTTCATGGAAGTATCTTGTGTTCTTCAACCGTGATGGATACAGGAAGTTTTGGGCTTGGATTTCCACTTTCAGCTAGTGGTCTGATCAAGAGAAATGATTTGCTCTGACATTTGAATAAAATGTTAAAATACGTGAAATACTTTGAATATTTCATATATTTCATGATGTCTAGAACTACTGCAAGTTCTATGAAACACGTTCAGGAGTTCAAACATGTCTAACATAAACACAGTGTTCCAACAGGCAACCAATCTTACACGTTGGCACTATGCATGGTAGTGTGTGTCAGTAGAAAATGTTCACCTCCCCACTTCCCTTTTTTAAAACAAAACAAAACAAACTGTATGTGTAATTCAAACAGATCTAAAATTTAAGAAATACTTTTACTGCTTCATGAGAGTGTTCTGCTTTTTATTAAAAAACTGTGTTAGAGTTAGCAAAAATTAGTCTCTTGTAGCACAAGTTAAAAGAAAACAAATTCAGTAGGAACTTGAATTCTACCCTAGGCAAACTAATTGAACTGATATGATTAAAGCCTTAAATGCTGGGAGAACAGGCTACAAGTGGGGAGAGTCAGGGATTCTTACAGAAGTTGAGGAATTTGATGTATTTGCCCTTCTTAACAACTTGTAAGTTGAAATAATTGAATTCAGGGAAGATAGATCAAAAGCAGAGTGAATCTTCACTGAAGGAGTATTTTTTCTTTTGTTTGAATTACTGATAACTGAGACAAAGTCATGTATCTGTTACAGATCAATGTGCCAAATAAACAAGTGCAATAGTGGGATATTGAAAGGGATCTATTACACCCCACTAAATTAAACCAGAGAATAGTACATCTATCCAGTTGTAGCATGCGGAAAGGTAAACCATAATTTATAGTACCTATGTTTGGGAAATGCATGCTTGATGCATGCAATCTATTGTAAGGCTTCATTCGATTGTCTTTAAACATCAGGAGATTTTTTTTCCTTACACAAAGGCATTGCTCTTGATATAAACTAGCTCTTTTTAAACATCTTGATGAAAAATTAAGAATAATCATAATGACAGCTGATTATGACCTAAGGACTCTGAACATAAGGTGAATTACGCTTGATAGGGAAAAAAAGAGCACAGTCTCAACTTGAAAAACAAATTTGCTTAGTAGTCTTATTTTTCCCTAGCATTGGAAAGCTACAGACATTAATGAGTGGGATGAAAATTTCAGGAAAACTATGAGATATTTAAATAAATACTACTCTTTAGCCAGAAACTGTTAGTTTACTATCAAGAGAGATGGTTTTGGCCGAAAGTCCATCTTTCAATTGCACAGTAAGAACAGTGATTAGAAATAAATATCAACTGTAGAGTCGTTTATTACTCTTATTTATATTGAAGGCTAAGCGACAAGAGGGTAAAATTCTGATCAGCTCAACTAAGGAAACATGAAGAAATTTTGCAAATGTATGCTAGGAACAAAATACAGTAAAGTTGTATAACATGCTGCATTTGGCATCATTTAACATGATATTTGATAAGAAGTAGGATGAGTAAGTATTTCTTATTCCAAACGTAATTTTTAGCACTATTCATTGCAAGTTTTCTAGTCCTATTTACATAAAATTTGTTTATTATTGACAGTCCTATAAAGTCCACTCAATAGATTACTAATACTCAGCAACTACTGTGATAAATATTGGAACACTGAATGAATTCTAGAAGATTGGAAGTAGGTGCTAATTTTTCATCACTGGGCTTACCCAGTGTCAGCCACGAGCCAAGCTAAGAGTAAAGCTGATATGGTGGTAAAATGCTGAAGAATGAAAACATGGGGCTATAATTAAGAGAAATGTTAAGCTGTTAAGGGAATATAACTCTGTATCACACCAAGAGCTTTTGTTTGGTGCTACAAGTTCTGTTGATGCAAACCAGAATATTGTAACTCTTGAGTTAGGCTGAAATGAAAAAATACCTAGTAAGTCTCAATTACCTTGCACCCTATAAATAGTGATCCAAAATTACACCGTTTAAGCTCTTCTGGAATGCAGTGGGCTGCATCCAGCATCTCTCCTGCATTAGGACACCTCTCAGGACTGCCTGCTGATGAAGTCTACACCAGGCCTGGGCAAAACCATCTCCTGGAGGCTTGACTCCCACCCATTGAGAAATGCTGATGCATTGTCAGCATGTACTCTAAACTCCAAGGCAGAAATTTTGATTACAGACTCGTCTCTTTTACCCACCTCTCTACCTGTCTAGGTGTTTGATTTTATGCATTTGGTTTTATGAGTGTGGGCATCTACTTATTTCACTGGCCAAGTATTTCTGTGTCTGTATATTTTGAGTTTATGAGTATATACATATACATGCTTTGGTTTGAGATACCTCGTAGTAACTTTGTGTGAATCTTGTCATTCTTGAACCTGTAGTTAAATTACTGATTTATTAATTCACTTGTTGTAGTAAGGTCTGCATAAATCAGCCTTTGATTTATCTCATTTTATAAATAAATCTTGAATTGAAACTGTCAAACATACTTGTCCACAACACGGTGTAAGTCTTACTTAGTTGTTTCTGTTTATCTCTACAGATACGCTGTCTCCAAGAAAATCTTTTCTGCTGAATAGATTGTTCCCTTACCTGTACATTTGTGCCCTGTAAAAGACAATCATTTGGCAGGCTTTGGCCAGCATTTCTTGTGTTTGGACAGGAGAGTTATAGATCTCTCTGAGTTTTTAATGGTTTGTTTACAGGCAAATCTTTTCTTGTGAAGGTAGGTTATGGACCCTTAATATATGACTGAATCCACAGTGTAGGAAAGATTATGTTCTCTGCAGTCATGCTTGAAATAAATTTTGATGTGTAATCCTGATGGACAGGACTCTTTCTGAGAGCACTTTAGGTACACAATTCCCTCAACGACCAGAGCAGCTAATAATACAGGCTAGCAGCTACAGGGGTGGTAAAGCCTGTATACGTAAGGACATGTAACAGTGGCTTGGACTTCTTTATGACATCCACACTCTTACACGGTCTCTATGTATTAAAAAAAAAAACAAACAAACAACCCAAGCAAGTCCTAGTCTCTGCTAAACTTTTAAATCACTTGTTCCCAGGAATGAATTTGTTATTCTCTTTTTTTTTTTTTTTCCTACTTTTCCCCTGTGAATTGAAAGGGACGTGTTAGTGATATTGGTTGCAGTGTGTTGCTGGACAGCTATGACTACTGTGTGCACCAAGGGAAGCTTCTCGTCTTAAAGAATGAATGATCTCCGAGTTAAGGGTCCCAATCTGGAAACATTTACATAAATTGCAACTTTCAGATTCAATCTTCAGTACCCAGTTGACAAGAAGGTTGACTGTATCTGAGACAGTTTCAAGGAACAAGATAGTCTCTATGTTAAAAATGCTGCAGCTTGAACTTTGGGGTTGTAGATGCATTTCTTATAAGATTGACCCCTCAGTGAGAGGAGGAATCCCTAAGCAGTCCCATACTATGATATTTATCATTTTTAAGCTGTGTTATTTGTTCCACAAATAGAAAGGAAAACATGATCGAGTATTTAGAATCCAGGATCTACCTTCTGGTGACTTCTTAAGGTCTGGTGAAATGAACAACTCTCCAAAAGCCACAGCAGCGGAAGGATAGCTGAGCCTTAAGGGAACTTTGTCACCTGTGTTCTGTGGAAAACTGCTGTATGTATGCTAAACTGAACTATTAGAGTCACTCTCTCTAATGAAGCCTATTCATATATGTATATATTAATTGATAGAAGTACATGATCTGCAGTGCACCTCTACTACTTACCTGTACTGTCTTCATATACTACTGTCACTATTTTCCAATTGTAGTACAGTACAAGATCCAAAACTGCTCTGCTGATGGCTGAATAGTCTGGATAGAGATTGATATAAAATGCATCTCTGTTATCCACTGTAGGGTGCTTCCATCGGGTCTGAATATGTGGGACTTCAAGTGCATTGCAAATGGACTGCACTGCACTGACAGAGGAGCTGTGGGAAGGTCCAAACAGAGCAGCTACACCAAGAGCGAGCTGGTCACATGCTGGGGGGGAGAGGAAGAAGCTGTTAGTAGGAAAAAGCAAGTCACTTGTGTGATGTTTACTGAGATCATTTATTCTCCATCCAAGCCCATCATTTCAAAGTGATAAAGGGTAACTATGTTGCTCCCAAACCCATTAAGAGATTTGTAAGTGTTTCCTGAAAATGGCTTTACTGATTAGTGTTATGCTCTAGAACCTGCCTGCTACAAATAAATAAAAAACAAAACAACTTCTCTGCTCATTACCTTCAGATCACATTGATTCCTAAATTGCCTTTCTCAGAATTGCATTATCTTACAGAAACCAGGAATTTTCTGGCTATGGGCTTGCCAAAGGAAGGTCATATTAATAAAGTTTTATGGTATCTTGTCAGGAAATATGTTTATGGAGTCACAACAGACACTGTATTGATACCTTCTGTGACTGGGAAGCTTCTACCGATGTGAGTTGCTTTAATTTCAGGCTACTCTAGGTGATCCTGCAGGGGGGTTGGACTAGCTGATCTTTAGTGGTCCCTTCCAACCCCTACCATTCTCTGATTCTGTGATACTGATGGAATATAAATAGTAAAGGGCACTATGATTCATGACGCTTTATAACCTGTATTTACAAAACAAGCAGAAAAGCCTAAAACCCTCAGTAATGACACAAGGAAATAAAGAATGAACACACACTGACATTTCAATTCTTTTCCAAATCAGGCAAATGTTCATATCAATGAAAGTTTCTGTCTCCTTGTGTGCATATCTCAGCCAAAAGATTCTCTCCTGTATGTGTGTTTTAATTTTTCTCTCCCTCCCATGTCTTTCCAGTCTGACAGAAGATGATGTAATATTAATTACCTTTGTCCATTAGTAAAATTTACTGAAAATGTTTCTAATAAGGTCTTTATTGACTGGGACAAAGCCCCACACTGAGTTGCAGTGATGTATTCTTTGTAAGGTAGATCTTTGTGGGAAAATTTAGAAATTACAATGATTAGATGAAATACGAAATACACAAACATCTGCAATGAGCTGAGATTTTTAAATTAATAATTATCTCTCTGATAGTAATAGAATATGACAGAAAATCAATTATTTTCTGTATTCGGTCTACAAATGAATGTTTCGCAGACAGCATAAAATGCACAGGCTTTCAAGGTTTAATTCAGAAGGCATCTTAAAAGATCACAGATTTTAACATGCAAATTGCATAAATAATATCAATAATTCATGATGAGAAGAAATTACTTCTCTCTGAATGGATTTCTTACACATAGATTTACAAAAATGTTTATAATGAGCTCCTTTCTACAGAGTAAATGGAGAAGGTACTTTCACAATAATCAACAAAAGAGATTCTCACTCTACAGGGAATATAAAATCTTGTCTCTTTGGATTATATGAATTAGAAATACAGCATGCTTGATATTTAATAGCATATAATTCCAGCACATGCATGATACTTGAAAAAGAGTGCTATAAAGAGGATTTAAAGCTATTTTTTATGTTCTTTTAAACCATTCCCCTTTTTTTCCTAGTCTTTACTAAGAAACTAGAGTACTACTCTACTAGAAACTTAGATGTTTGAAAGGCAACATCTCACTAGAATTCCTGTATGATTTATCACATGAGGCATGTTTATTTTCTAGCCTTCATTTGCCTTAGGGCAGACACATCTTTTGCCTTATAGATAGCATATATTGTATCATTCATAGTGGTAGATATTATAGTGAACTGCAAAGCACATCTGCAAAGTCTTAGCAACTTATGGGACTTTCTCCAGACTCGTTTGCATCAGACTGTGTGCACACCATGTAATTTCAGGAACTAGATTGCTGTATATAAAATTTTAGCAAGCTTCAAGATTGCCTCCTAGAGGTGAAGAAATATACTATGCTTAGGGGGAGTTGTGACTTTCTTCGCTTTTCTGTTTTGGTCTGCAAGTAACTTAGATACAAGTAAATTGGACTATTATTTTCCATTGAGAAAAATAAAAGAATAGGAAACAAAATTCAAACTTATCCACTCCAATTCTTATAGCTATTTATAACAGAGACATTTACTTATGTCTCTAACCCTCTGAAGCATTAATATTTCAGGACAGGGAGACTACTGGCCTCTTCTTTAAAGTACAATGGAAATAATTTCCTATGAATAATAGATATCTGTGTGTGTGTGTCCTGCTTATGGGTTGTGACATGTCACCATCTCACTGTGCTCCTTGTTAGTCTGTGATCATATTCTGCAGAATTCCAGGTGGAATTTTTATTATTTTTTTTTTTAAAGAAAAATGGGTTTGACTTGCCACCTTCCATCTGGGGCTGTTAGCATGCAGACAGTATGTAGGCTGACAGTATCAGAAACTAGATGACAATTCCAGGTTCAGCTTCATTCTTAGTTCAAATAACTTTGAAAGATTAATTTCATGTTATCATTCATATATACATAATAATCAGAACAAAAAAGGAGACCAGGTCAGGGAAAGGTAGTATAGAGCATGTATGTTACTGACATAGCAAATGAGGAAATTACCTCTTCTTGAGGCTTCAAAACTATCAAAAAGGTTAATTCTCTGGATGTCATAGGTTAATGTGGTATTGGGCATCAGTGTTCTGTTTCTATTAATGTTGGTGACGGCAAATTTGAAAGCCAATTCTTCAATATTAACCGGTTCATTTTCCACAGTTTCAAATATCCCTCCTGTTGAAACAGAGATAAATGAGAAGTATTATGCACCTCTTCATTGCTGTATACAAAAAGAGAAAAATAAATTATAAGCAATAATAATCTGAGTGTTCATAAAGGAAAACAGTTAAAATCACTGTTAAAAGCATTACAGCAGAAGCATATTGGGTCATTATCAGCATTGTCACTCTAGGTTAATGCAGTATTATGAGTGTTGCTTAGACAAACATCTGTGAAAGATGATGTATGTTTATTATTCAAAAGAAATGTTTTTAATGCTTGTGAAAATTTGTATCGAGTTCTCAACTAATGTAAGTAGTGATATTCATAGGTCTTGTTCCCCCTGTTCCAATCTAACCTGTGTTTAGAGATGAAACTTGGGTGTGTTGGAGACGTTTTCTGAAATGTTGCTCCAAATGTTGTCACTACAGGATCCACATTCAGAAGTGACTTAGTAGTTTGAGTAGAAATGGACTGAAAGTTTGCACTCCAGGTTGGTGTCTTAGTAGGGCTTTGGTTTTTTTATAAAACTTGGGCATCGTTGTTGGACATTTCTCAATTTACTCAGGGTAAGGTGAATATTTTTACTTTTTCAAAGCTCATTGCTGAATGAAATGAACTTGTTGATACAGAGCATAACAGAGCCACATGCTGCTGCCACAAAAGATTTCATCTCTGTACCAAAGTGTTGAGTGATCTCCCCAGTGATGTAGTGTCTACCAGTACCACGATGTCACTGCTTTAATGTCTCCATCCAAGGGCAGTGCTGGATCTAGCCCAATTGCTTTTAACTTCCTATCATTCTTTTAGACTCTCCTTCCAACTTTTTTTTTTTTTAACTATTTGAAGACATATACTGAAATTGTATATGCTTCTTAATTCTTTTGAGGATCCTTTTGAGGTGAACCTGAGATTTTCTTTAACCCAGA
This sequence comes from Chloroceryle amazona, assembly GCA_027560015.1. Taxonomy (NCBI): domain Eukaryota; kingdom Metazoa; phylum Chordata; class Aves; order Coraciiformes; family Cerylidae; genus Chloroceryle; species Chloroceryle amazona. Next base: position 25,213 of record JANHFX010029568.1, on the reverse strand, counting down.
AGCAAGTTCTCCAGAAGATGGTCTGTACATAGGCAGTCTGAATTTTGGAAGAATTCTGAATACTTTGGCATAAACTCTGGGATGGAGAAAAGTGTCTGTGTTTCAAGTCAACAGGCTGTCCCACTTATACTGGAATGTCTACTCCCTCTAGCCTCTAGAGACTTTATTATGCCAACAACACATTCAGGCTGTCTGGGAGCACTGGGATTTGATGAATGCATAACAAACACAGCTAATTTGAAAAAAAATAGATCCTTTAAACAGCAATCTCCAGCTTCAGTACTTGATTTTGCAAGTATAATTTACTCATTTAGTGCAAGTCACTAGAGAATACTTTGGATTTCACAGTTACAAATTTTCACATTTCCCCATGTAAAATTTGAGCCCTAGATATAGCTCTATATTTTCTGAGTATCAGAATGTATTCAGCTAATGCACAACAATCTCGTGCAATTTTGATGTCACCAGTGTAGGAATAGTGCAGTCATTAGCTGACAATCAGGAAATGGGAACACACTGGAATTAAAACCTGTTTTGAATTTTAACTCAGAATTGAAAACACGGGAGGCTGTCAATCCCAAAGTGGAAATGCAATCTCTAGATACTCTTGAATACACAGCATTATATTTTCTCCCAAACCCATATGTAACAATACTTCAACATGACTTTAGCAATTTTGTCAACTTAAGCACTATTCTTGTTCACTATATGTATTTCTTATTTACTATATTCATGTATTAGAAACTTAAAGGCTTTCTGATTTATTTTTTCCCCTCTATCACAACTGTTTACAGCAGATTGTGGCATACAGAAATACCTGAAAAAAATATTTAAGTGCTGGGTTTTGGATCTAAATGGAAAACCTCGTATGGAATGCTGAGAGTCAGCAGGAGTTTTCACATTTGAAAACTGTAGGATTACCAGAAGGAAAAAAAAAAGAACCTAATACCTGTTCTTTCATATAATGCAATTCCACAACCCAATGATGACACCAACAAGCTTACTACATTTCTGGTTAAATAAAATTTGCTTTCCCTCCTTCCACCTGAGGAAGACAGGTATTTTCAGTTAGCTATAATGCCAGCTTGGGATTGGGCCAACAAGATACAACTGTTACGTTTTGCTTGGATGCCTGCTAGAATTATCAGAACATTGTTTTGTAAGGCAAGGTGGAAGTCACTGAGTATGATAGATAAGCTTAAGATAACTTTTTAATAATAAAGGGTGATCATCATCTCTTCCCAATTCCAGTAGGATGCATCTCTTACCATTTGATTTTGGCAAAAAATTATTCTCCACAGTGGACACTATTACTTTTCTGTGCTTGGATTACATTTTTATTTATTTATTTATTTTTAATTAAAACATCTTATTTCAACTATCCTTGTACCTATAGACACACAAGCACTTTTTCATTTTAGTACTAGAAATTTTTCCAGACCTTTTCAGTTACTTATTAAATGGAGTTTAAATTTAATCAGTGTATATCTATTCATTAGCAGATTGTTGCAAAATTTTTGCTTGGTCCCATTTGAAAAAGAGTAGAGGGAAAGAGTGGAGAGAAAGGAGTAGGGGTGGAAAAAATTAAAATGTTGCATGGATGTGTTTCCTAAGCAAACTAATCAAAATTGCATATGCACTATCACACACATGTCTAATATATTCAGATAGTTCTGTCTGAAAGTCATCTGCATAATCAGTATGTTGGTACCCCTTCAAAATATTTCCAGGTTCCTTCTGGACATGTTAACATGTCAGTAAAGCACTTACAGACAACTTTGGTTACACGCTTTAATTTGCTGATGAGATACTCTGAATAAATCTGGTGTAAGAGCAGGACAGACAGTCAAGAGGTTCATAATTTTACACAGGAAATTTAGTTCATCTGAATTGGAGATGCTGAATAAAGTGCCATCTGGAGTCTCTGGAAACTAACATTCCCCTGCCCTGCTAGGAAGGGGAAATTTTGAGACCACAAAAGTCATTGTTCCATGTCAGTAAATGTTTACTTGACTGAATGTTCTCCTGATTAAATCCTTAAGTAAGCACAAAGAGCAGTGCCCTGCTACCCACTAAGGAAGTCCATGAGACAGTTTATGGTGGAAATTGTTGCTCATTGTGAGTCAAGTTTGGGATAGTTGAATTGGGAAAGTTTGAACTGCTACCTATTTGAGCTTGTTTGTTCAATTGGAACCTATGTGTGTAAAAAGAGTTGAATCAGTCTATAAATTTGCATGACAAACAAACCAGCAGATAAAACATGGATGTTCTGTGCTGCTGTGTTTTTATCACATTTAATGAGACCTAGCATTTTAGCAAACAGTTTCTCTTCTCCCCTGTTCTGCTGATGACTTACAGTAAGGCTTAGAATTTATTATAAGGTCTGTGTTAAAAGAGAAACAGCAGAGTAAGTGACAAGTTTGATGAAGAACCTTTTTATCAGATGATTCATTTAAATAAAGTAATTACTGTACAACATTTTAAAAACAAATTAACCACAGGATTCTACAATGGAACAAAAAAAAATCAGTGTTAACTCAAAATATAAATGATACTCCAGAAATGAGTCTATTATTTATAAAGCATGAAAACAAGCACTGGCTTTCAAGGTAGGCTGCCAGTAACACATATATGGGACAAAGCTTAGATGTTTGAGTCCTTCCTTTCACCTCCATCCCCTCCTCCCCAGATAGTCAATCTGCTGCAGCAGCTTTGTCTGACCAGAGGCTAATTAGTCCTGATCAGTGGCAGACACAACCTTTCTTCTGCACAGGCACTATGTCGGCCCCTGTGTTGAGCAGGACCAGGCCCTTAAGTCAGCAGGAAGCTGCCTACCCAAAACCAGGTGAGTGCCAGTGCTACAGGGTTTGCTCTGCCTCCCAAAGGCTGCCTCACCAGGTACAGCTGAGGAGTGATGCCAGCTGTAGGTTACCTGATCCTATTTCACTCAGGGAGTAACTCTGCCAGCCACATATGAGCACACAGAATCATAGAATCATTTAGGTTGGAAAAGACCCATGGGATCATAGTGTCCAACCTTTCACCCTACTCTACAAGTTCACACCTAGACCATATCCCCCAACACTACATCTAAGCGATGCTTAAACACATCCAGGGATGGCGACTCGACCACCATCCTGGGCAGCCTATTCCAATATCCCACCACTCTTTCTGTGAATAATTTTTTCCTAGTGTCCAGTCTAAACCTACCTTGTTTCAGCTCTCACATCAGTGGGAGAATACAGTATTCATGTTCACTTAATGATAATCCTGCTTCAGCACATATGTGTGAGGAAATATTTCACTTTCGGCATTTCCTTTATAAAGTGATGTCTGCGAGGATGAAGGAAAAAACTATATCTGCCACTACTTTTATTTTAGCTGTGGAAAGTAAAGGGAAATGGACTGTTTGGCTAATGTTGCTCTGACGGAAATGAGAGCTGAGCCATAAGTGACTGTTCTGCAGAGAGTAGTGAGGGATGCAAGTCAAACTGATGATTATGCCTAAGCATCAGACTCTGAAAATGAAAAAATTCTACAGAAAGTAAAATGTCAAAAATATAAAAGCACATCTCAGTAGGCATACCTGAAAAAGTAGTTCCTGTCCTTCTGTGCAAGCAAATGTTTTCACTTAAGGGGGTCATCACAAACTGAGAGAGTTTTAGAAAAGGTCATGGCTGAATCAATTGGGTCTCGGTGTTTCACTTCAATACAAGACAGAGCCCAAAAGCTTGTTATTGCCCTGTTTTAAAAACAGGCATAAACAGCAACAGCTAAAAAATGTTGACCTTTCTGATGGCAACTATCAACCTGTCTCCCTGGGCTTCTTTGGTCAGGTTTCCTCAATGCAAAATAACTCACTAACATATTTCAGTCCCAATATAGTTGACATAATATATTTGTTTTAGCCACATATACATAGAATTGCCTGAGTATCCTTGAAGGAATCTATGAGATTTCACTCAGTTCCATCGCTTTGATGATGTCAAAATAAAATGCTAACTTTTCAATATATTTTTAAAAGCTATATCCCACTTGCAGAGAGATTTTCTTTACTCCATAGCAAACATAAGAACAGCATCTTGCTGCCTTACGTTTATTTTTGGTTTGTGGGTTTTTTTTTGGTGTGGGGTTTTTTGTTGTTGTTATTTGTTTGTTTTGTTTTGCTATTTGCTACTTCCTGTTAAAATACTACAGAAAGAAAGATGGAATGGAGGTAGGATTACAGCGGAAGACAGTACTGATAACTACGAAGCAGAGGTGTGAAAAGCCGTGCTTTTTGAGGATGGTCTATATTTCCTTCAGGCACCTAAAGGAGACTGAAATAGAAAAAACATGCCCTGCTCTTAAGCCAGCCTGAGACCCAGTCGTCACCATAGACATGACAAAAAAAGCTGTTATTTTTCAGATGTATATCTTGCTTGGGGACATGTGCATGTCCATTATCTTTCTGGACAAATTACGTATTTCCCAATTAAATGTGTCAAAAGTCTCTCCAGGTGGTGGGTGTGTGAGGCAGCTCTGCTGCAGGTCCATGTCCATGTTTACACACTGGGACAGCAGTCAACCTCCCCTTCATGCTGGGTATCAGATATTTGAACTTTCCTCTAGACATTTTTTAATAAAGTTCGTTACACTTACATAATACTCTCTACTCTTTGACTAGTGCTGTAAGCACAGGGAAATAATTTGCTTGTGCTGTTAAAACAGAAAGCATTGCTGAATACTAGATACAGTGTTCAAGAACCATAAATCAAGGCACCAGATACAATGAGATTTATAAAGTATATTGCTGGGCTTTTGATTTGCTGCCAGATTTTCATCACCCAACATACCATTTCTTTCCTACAGCCAGCAACACCAGCAATCTGAAGACAATAGCTCAGCTTTTCATATAGGCCTATGACTCCAGGAGTAGCCATATTAATACCAAGAGCAAGTATTTTTATATTCCAGTGAAAAATAAAGTGTGAAAGAGGAGGTGTTAGAAACTGGAGAGCTCTATGTTATTTACATTCTTATTCAGGTTCTACACTTCAGAAGAAAGGTGTTTGGAAACAAACAATTTGACCATGCAGTAAGAAATGTTTGAAATATTAAAATATACAGACTAAGAAGGATGATAGAGGCAAAATATAGTTAAGATTAACAATTAAGAATTTCCTCATAAAGACACAAGTATTTATCCCTTTACCGGACAAAAAGAGGACTTTCTGTGGTTTACAGAATTCTCCACTCAAGGATAAAACTTTTCTATTACAAGGTTGATGTCCAGGTTTCCTTTTCTTACTCAAAGGATATCCTAATTTCATAGCCTCTCCTTCTGGAGACATGTTTGTTTCATATGCTGACACACTGAATATGCAGTGTGTAAGCACCAGGGCCCACTGAATGTTATTGCTCCATCCCCAAAGCTTTGAGCCATCAAACACTTTCAAAGGCAATCCAATGCTAAGACATGCAGGTGATTTGATTGCAGGATTTCCAGAAACTTCTCAACATCTATCCTGGAGAGATTTCTGCTTAGGGAAGCCTCCCCTCATTTCCACAGCACCGTCTGTACACCAGGAGGTCCATGAGACCTCATTAAGACCCACCTGTCAGTCACTGAAGAGAAATTTGAGTTAAAGTACTAATGACTGTGCAGCTATGTGCCACTGTTTTTCCCAAAAGAGAAGTTGTTGCCAAGTTAATGTAGGAGATTCATAAAGGAAAATTAGCATGCAGTTTCCCCTTGTTCTCTGTCAATATAGATATGGACTCACATCACTTTGCTGCTGCACCTCTGAAGCTGAGGTCGTGTTAGGGGTAGACCTGCTAGCCAAAGAGGAACAGGGCATAACAAAACAGGGTTAATGAAGACTTTTTCTGTAGATTAGGTCCACATACAGACTTAAAGAGTGTGTCACTCAGAGTGAAAGCACTCACTACTGGAAATCGATCCGAGTGAAAGCACTCACTACTGGAAATCGATCCTGAGCATTTTTTTCCATCCTTACCTCTGACCAGAGGACATATTACCCTGTGTCACAAGTCCAATGGAAAACCAGTGAATGTACACTCATTACAGATCTAAGTCTGGGCATTTATCTTACTGTAAAAGAATAATCAAATGAGTTGTTACTCAGAGGCTAACCTTTAGCAGACAGCTTAACAGTATCTTTCTTTTTGTTTTTTTTTTTTTAAAAAAGTTAGTTCACTGACTGTGTAAGGTAAGTCCAGAAATTGGCTATTACCTCTAATTTATACATGACCTAAAAACTACTTTGTTATGTGCTTGTGTGTGTTAAAAAAAAAAAAAAAGTTTCTCAGGAAGAACCATTAATGATCACAATCCTATAACAAACAGTAATTGTATTTTACATTTACAAATCCAGACCAAAGTGGGTTTGCTCCCTTAGGTTTTCACGGAATTAAATGCATGGGGTTTGCATTTGTCTCACAGAATGAAAATGGAACACATTAGCATTCTTTGCACGGGTGAATTTAGCCTTGCAACAGGGACCTCTGAGTTAGGCAGCTATTGTCATCCTCATTTTACAGACAGTGAAACTGAGAGCTTGACTGACTTTCCTAACATCACTCCCTCTTCAATCTGTTCAGAAGCTGTTTTGGAAAGCTTCCATACATCGTGCTCTGTTTCAGCCTATTCCCACCCTTTTTCAAGCCCCTGTCCTTACCTTGGCATTCATCATCTTCGTATTCACCCAGCCTGGTTCCTGTCCAGCATACCTTCGATTTTATTCCTCATTGCTATACCCTGCCAAATGTCACTGCCACTTCACTGCTTATGCCAGATCCTGGGTCTGGATCCTTTTTTCTCTGTAACATCATCTGTCTGTGGGTTTCTCCATTTAGTAAGCACTTCAATCAAAACTTGAAGCCCATACACTTGCTCTTTCTACACTCAACCTTTATTGTTTTCAGCCATCCGAATCTAAATTAAAAAATGAGATGGTGAGCATAGGAAAACAAATACCTTTCTCTGGAGCTCACATGGATTTCCTGCTTCCCTTATCCCCATCTCTGCATTTGTTTGCTCTGCTGTCTCTCCAGGTTACAAACTTCTCCAGACTGCCAGAAATTTGTAACTGACCAAAATAATTTGGTGCAGGACTGTCTTTGAGGGGTTGGGGTGATGGTTACATTTTCCTTTCCACAAGTACATGGTAGGACTAGGAAGCTCTAACCTGGGACAGATTCATGACCAGAAGCCTGAAAAAGAAAGATGGAAAGGAATGCACTTCAAGTGTCTAATTCAGCAAATATGAGCTTTCGGGTTTTTTAAGATTAGATTTGTTTTTAGAAAGGTCACTGAATATTTGAGAAAATTGAGTATCTCCTGGGGTCAAAACTGCACATGTGAAATACACCTATGGGCATATCTTTAGGATGTGGTTGCATCTCAGTTGGTTCTATTAAGACTTTCAGTGTCAACAAGAGTTGAAATATGTTTGTCAGTCTTTAAAATCTGACTCCGGATTTGCATAGTTTAGGCTCAACTCTCAAAGGGACTGACTCAGCCTTTCTGTTATTTTCATGCGACATGGTTAGTGTTTAATTATACATTGATGAAACTGGCAGAAATCACATTTTGGTTTCAGCCCTTGTGTGGACAGGTGCAGGTTCTGCGACTGCTAAAGAGCTACAATCCCTTATGCCAGGTCTGCATACCTAACTCACAGCAAACAGGGCCTGGTTAAAGATTGAGATGAAGAGTAAAAAAGAGGGAAAGGATCTTAAATAGAAAATTTTAAGGTATTTCGCTGTCCAAACCTTTCTTTTTGAGAGCCAGGGCTGAGGTTTTATAATTGTCTGCACTCTAGCAAGGTATTGCATTCAGTAATGCTTTTATCCTGTGGAAAGCAGAGGGATAAAAATATGTATATACGTATGTACATATATAAAAAGTTGAGCTTATTAAATTACAAAGATCTGCCTTTTCCAATGGGATTTATTCGAGTTCAGCTTGTGAGTTTGGAGATATTTCCCAAAGGTTCAATCGGCATGATTCATGTTATAGAATTTCTAAGTAATTAATTTTTTCTTTTTTTAACAGGGAAAAAATGGTTGACCTGATTTAGATATCTCTTGCAATACAGTGACAGTACTAGCCAGAAACTAAAGGATCACTTCAGAGGAGCAAAGTCTCTATTTAGTATAAATTATAAAAAAAATATTTCCTTGCTGCATTTATTTTACTGTTTTCACTTGATGTACAGGCCAGACAGGAGGTACTGCAAATGCCAGATATGTTATTTATATTGTTTGCTGTTCTTCCCTCCACATAACCATACTTACTTGGGCCAAGTAGCTATCCATGCATTGCAGCATCAATTTCAAACAAGACAAAAACAGGAGAGAGAGAAAATTGATTCTAATTACCCAGTTACGCATGCAGCATTGGGTCACATCAGATTCTATTTCTGGCCTTGAAGCAAGGAGGATGGAATAAGAATTATTTCCCTTCTTGAAAAGAGAATTAGGCAGATGAGCCTTGCAGAGATCAGGATTAGATTTTGTGAGAAGTGTTTTCCCCAGGAGCTGGACACTAGCTAAATCAGTATACACAGAGTTTTGGCACCCCATTTTCCCTCTGCCCATGCATATGAGCTGGCCCACTTTGCAAAGAGTAGCTTGTATGCTGTTCTTTGTAAAGGTACTTCTTCAACAGAACCACATTTTATCAGGTTGTTTGATACAAATGGAGCTGCTCTCTTCAGAGCTCCCCAGTAACCCAGTGAAACAGGCAGTGTTGTCATGAGATGCATTTCCTGCAGCACGGCGAGGAAGCCCTCACCCAACACAGCTCCTGTGCAAACTGGTTCAGGTGACCTTTTTGGCTCAGTGTGAACACTGTCAAAAGTCATGTAAGGATAGTTAGGAGTATGAAGTAATAAAGCCACTCTCTTAGTTAATGAGATGATCTTGCTGAATATGTTTGTTACCCACACATTAGCTGCAGCTATGTGGTTAGATCCACACATAACCCCACACCTTTTGGTATAATTCTTTTGCTTTGTAACTTGTGTGAAAACACCACTATGGGACTCTTCAGAACCAGTAGCTTCACACCTTTTTTTTAAGGCTCTCATCAACAACGTAATAGGCTTTTAAAGTTTCCTCTCCATCATTTTGTTTAGAAGAACTAAGACTTTACTGAAAGAGATAAATATTTCTGCTGATTTCAATAGTTTTTGATCAAAATCTCTCTTGGCTGAGCATTACTTCCACCATGCTGTAACAACTTAAATAGTCCCACTGGAAGAGAAAGTTATTTTCTGGTGTTTTTTTTAAATCTTTCAGAGCACTACTTCACAGACATATTTTTCCTACATATCTGTGTGAATCAGAATATTTCCCTCTGAGACATCCAGGCATCCTGACATATTAATTGCTGATCAAGTGCTGGACTACAAGGTGCTTCTGAAAATGGAAAGGGATGGAAAAGCAACATGAGAGTAGAGAGGAAGGAACAATCATAAAAGACCCCTAGTGTTTATATTAAGGAATAAAAGAAGGGAAAAAATAATATCACAGAAATAAAAACTAGATGAGGAGAGTGGAAAGAAAGCAGGTTGAATGAAAACTAAAAGACTGATGCCATTGAGCTGCAAGTTTTATGCCATTGCTGGAAGTTTTAGTTACTGTTTTTATCGAGTTCCATCTCCAAAGTATTAGATTGCTTAAAAATATAGCAAGATATGTTGCAGATACAAAGCAATTGTACCTTACATTTGAGGAAACCTTGCACCAAACAGAACAATAGGGACTTTACCTAAAAGGAAAATTTAATTCAGGGAGATTTTACCACCAGTTTTTATGTCACCTGCTTCAAACCAGAGATATATCTGTGCAAAAGTGCTTTACCACCTTCATTTGAAGTGGTTACAAGATAATATACATTCCAGAAAGTAGCAATCAATGAAGTATGTGCAGCCGTAATTATTTCTTTTATTTCTCTATCACAGCAGATGGCCCATAGAAAGAGGTATATATGCATTTGACTGAAGTCCTGAAAAGGTTGCTCTCAAGAGCAATCCTGAAGTGTGAGAGTATGTCCTTCCTATAAAGCAATTGTGAGTTTGCATATGCAATGAAACTGTTTCCAGATTAGCCATTTTTCTCAAGCTGTTAGAAATAGAAAGGTGTTTCAAAATCCTAGACTATATTTTGAAATGTGCATTCTTCATTAAACTACATTTTCATGCATAAACATTAGGGTTATATCTTTAAAAATTCCATACTCTTTCTTTTTGTGAGTGCCCATTAGACATTATTATCTGTAAGATGCTTAGAAATATAAAGTCTGTATTAAAGCTGAAGAAATCTGAGCTTATCCTGAAAAAGCATGGATAAACGCAGATCATGGACTATGCAAAAATACATCCTTTCTAGAAAGGAGGTGGTGGTTAAAGTTGATAGGGGGGGCATTTTAAACTCTAATTTTAGTCATGACTCTTTCCATTCTGAAGTCCAGCTGTTACAATTCCCCTAAGGCAGCGCTACCTATCAATCCAGAAATGATTGACAAGGGAATGCCATGAAGCCCACAGCTAGCAAGCTACAGCATAGATCTTAATTTATAAATTGCTATGGATACTTTGCATTTTTAAGCATGCAAAAAATAGTATCCTAATCAAGAGTTTAAACATTATGGATACAGATATTACATTAGCTTTTGCTGTCACACACTGTGCGTGAAATAACAGTGATTCTTCACTTTGCTTTCCTTCTAACCTGCATCAGTTGTTTATGGTAGATTCCTCTGAGTCTGAAGGTGGTCCACTCACTCTGGAGGAAAGGTTTAAAATCATTTTTCTAAAATAAAGAGGACTTTACCTGTGACTGTCAATCACCCTTCCTTTTCCCACAGTGGCTGGAGTTCCCCCAGGGTTCTTTGCTAACTCTGCTGAAGTCTTTGCTAATGGCTGGAGCATCTGCCCCACTGGTATAGGCATTAAATGCAGTCAGTGAGGTAGGACTAGACATAAAACAAGAAAACCTGCTTCAGCTCTTCTATCCTTCTTACTGGATGTGAAAATGAGACCTGTCATACCATTTTTTTTGGTTGGTTGGTTGGTTGGTTGTAATTATTACTTCTTATGGCAATATGAGAGATTTGTGAAGCAGAAGGCAGCAAATAAACCTGGGGTAGGACAGTAGCCTGAGATATGTGTCCCCTCTCTCCAGTCTCACCACAAAATGCCAGCCTATACCCCAAGAAACTTTGTCAATGAAATGGTGACAATATGAAACTGTTTCTGTAAAAAACATATTAAAAGTTTTTGTGGCAAATTTAAGCCCAGGAGCTGTGTGGTCTTCCAATGCCTCTCTCCAGCAAGAGGCAATATTTCCTGTACTCCTAACACTGAGCAATAGAATCAGAAATCTTCCCAATTCATCTTCAAAAATACAGCAGAGGAAGAGGATCAGTATGGGAGGCTGCAATTCCCTGCTTCTCCTCCCTTAGAATCATCTCTCACTTGCACCTTCTCAACGTGCAGCCCTAGACTTGCTGCCTCAAGTCTGCTTAGCTTCAATTAAATGCAAACTAGGTTTAGCCCAAGAGCTATTTGGAAGCACATGGACCTGATTGAGCAGGTCCAGAGGAGGGCCACGAAGATGACCAGGGGGCTGGAACACCTCTCCTACAAGGACAGGCTGAGGGAGCTGGGATTGTTCAGCCTGGATAAGAGAAGGCTCCGGGGAGACCTAATAGCCACCTTCCAGTACCTGAAGGGAGCTTATAAAAAGACTGGAGAGGGCCTGCTTACAAAGGCCTGGAGTGAAAGGATGAGGGGCAATGGTTTTAAATTAGAAAGGAGTCTATTTAGATCAGAAATAAGGAGGAAGTTCTTTACCATGAGAGTGGTGGAGCCCTGGAACAGGTTGCCCAGGGAGGTGGTTGAGACCCCATTCCTGGAGACATTCAAAGGTGAGGCTTGACAGAGCTCTGAGCAACCTGCTCTAGTTGAGGATGTCCCTGCTCTCAGCAGGGGAGGTTGGACTAGATGAGCTCTAGAGGTCCCTTCCAACCCAGACATTTCTATATGTCTATTTTTATATTTAAATATGTCTGTTACTCAAACTGATCATTGAGCCAAGTGTGCTTCAGTCCTCATCAGACTGAAATGATGGCATTTCTTGTAACATCTCAGCAAAGGGGAGCATCAGCTCTATTTTAGAGCTATTAGATAAAGATGGATGCTCAAAACAGAGAAGATGTTCATTAATAAAATGTAGCCAAGTTGACATCCTGCTTGTTGAGCTTGTATTGGCTTATGGGGGAACTACATAACAAGTCTATAAAAGAAAGATTATTCCATGGAAGAAGGCTTTGAACTCTGACAAAAACAAAACCTAAGCAGCCTCACTCTGCACATCCCCTTTGTGAATGGAGTACCCTCATGCTGCAGCTAACCTAGTGGAAGATTTTCCCAAACCTCTTGTGCACATGACTGTGGCAACACGACAAAAGGACTCACAGACGTAGGAAGAGTGACAAAATACAGGTAAAAGTGCCACAAGCCACTCAGATCCTACCAGGTATGTAATTAATGAAGCATAAACCTGAAGCTTAAAAAAAGAGAAACTTAAAAAGGATGTGATTTAATTGCTTTTCATTAAAATAAATGAAAATTTATTTCATTAAAATAAATAAGTAGCTTTTATTGGTATAGAGTAAGGTTATAAACCCAAATGTTACCGGGTTTCCCCCTGAATCAATTGTTTTGATTCTTCTGAAACTCCAAGCACACCATTGTGATGGGGTACATCACTGACAGTCCCCTGGTTTGTGAGATGCAAGGAAATCAGCAGGTTTATATGAGAATTTACCTATTACTGATTAAACCTTACAGAAATATAATTTCTTCCATACTGCTGGATTACTCTGTCCCTCTCTTACTAGCATTAGTGTAGTTATATCCTTAAATCCTCAAGAATCAAAAAGAAACATGTAGAAAGAGCTGACATTTTTCTAAACAAGGCATTATTAATATTGCAGCCTCAGCATAGTAGGTGCTTTAGAGAAAAAATACCAGGATATATTTTAACTGTTGGAAAGTATAATGTCTATGTAAGCTCATTTAGAATTATGATTTTAAGGGTGGGGGTTGCAGATTTTGCAACCCATCCACTCTTACAAGTAGTGCTTATTCAGCACCCACACTTTGAATTGACATACTTCTTTTTAATAATGATGGTTGGCTCTTGAAAAGGCGCTTAGTCAAGGTGCCTGCAATTTAAAGCTTTCTTGGCAATTATCAGTCTGGAACATTTGTATTCCTCAATCTACTGAGGGCTATTTGTGTCTGAAAAATATCTTATATACGTCTACATTTGCAAATGTTAAAGTAATAAATGTAAACAGAATGCATCTGCACCTAATCCCAACTTTACACGAGCTGTTGAATTACTCAACTTCAATAGAAATTTGGAAAGGGAACCCAAGCAACTATAGGAACACTCTTTTCCTGTAATGCTTCCCCACCACACACTCAAAAAAAAGAGCATATATTCTTCAAAAACCCATATTCTAGCAAGTTCAATTTGAAAATACTTAGAATGAGCAGATGAAAACAAGACTTCCCAGTAAAGTTAAACCATCTGATGGAGAACCATATGGTGTTAAAATTCCTATGCATAGTGAGATTTAAATTAAAAGGGATGTAAGACCTTTATCTCCAGAAATTCTTGCTTTGGGGGAGCCTTCCAGGTTGTATTATCACTTTTCTTAGAAATGTCGAATAACCCTAGAGGTTCTTTAGAACCAAACTTTTCATTTGTACATGAATCTGGGGACTTGAGAGTCTCCAACTCAAATCAATCATGAAAACTGTAAAAGTGGTATCTTTTAGGTAAGCTACCTTCACACTGGTAGACAAATTTCAGGAGCCAGTATGTAACGCTATAACCAGATAAATCTAAACATGAAATGTTTAACATTTGTACCTGATGCGTATCAAGAACTCCCATTCATACTGACGCATTCCAGTGCTGGGACCTACTACATGATTCTCAGGGATGAATTCAGTAGAAAATCAAGTAGAAAAGCCTATAGTAACTAACCTATTTTTCTTCTTTGTTTCTTTTCCAGAGTGTTTTTGCAGATGGCGCTTTTTTCTGTGTCCTAAGAGCTACACACAACAGATGTGATTTGTTTGAATGGGGTCTGTGAAAGTCTCATACAATTCTTAAAAACAAACAAAATCCCTTAAATGTGCATACATCCCTGTTTATCAGCAAGTGTTAAGTGAAAATTCAAAATTTATCCTACCTTATATTTAGTTGCAAATGAAATTATGGTAGCAAGACTGTACACAATAATACTTGGATTTTTACCATGAAGTCTAGGTAAACTGTTCTCAACATTATAAAAGATTTCAGTAATGGTGATTTGGCCAAAACAACATGAAGATGTGCAAAGTGTGCTGGTCATTACCCATTTCCTGTACAAAGATGTCATATGTATGCAAATTTTACATTCTTGAAAAGATTTGCCTGTTGCATACAATAAGTATGTCATTAGTTGTGCACACTTGCACAATGCACACTTAAACTTGTGCTGCACTGAACACATACTTTTAGATTTTAGATATCCCTTGGTTGTTTCATCTAACATTCTGTCTTTACAGAGCTATCTTCTTCCTTTTTATTTTTTTCCCCCTGGTGTAACCTTAACTGTTATCAGGCAATCAGTGTGATTGGAGCCCAAGTCTTTCTACTGACTTCTCTGACCCATGGATCAAGATCAAATTTTACACAAAAAAATATGTAGGATTGGTATAGCATTAAATAGTCCATCCCCTCATGGCTAAACACTCAAACAGCTTCGTCAGGAATTATTAACACTAGTTAGAGATGTTAGTTATTATAGACATTAAACTTACTATATTATAGTTATACTTAGTTGTAATGATAGCTATTGTTAGGAAACCTAAAAGTGTGTACTTCTTTTTTAAAAAAAAGGCAGGAAAGTTTGATTGTGGAAATTTTTACAAACGGTTTAAAAACTGTGGCATTATATTAAATTAATTAATTCTTTAATTAATAAAAAAGGGGGGGAAAAAGAATAATACAATTCTCTTAAAATTAGATACAGTATGTTTGGGCTCCAGGAGGTGAAGATCTTAGTTACCGAATCATTCCTCAGATTTTTAAAATATAAAAGCTGATGCTATAGTGTATAGGTATTATAAGGGGGGGTTTAGCCTTATAGCTTCATTGTCAGAAATTTCAATCAAAATTCCATAAAATTACCTTCTCATTAAGACAAAACTGTAATTAGTTATAATTAGAACAGTACATAAACTATGGCTTTAAATCTATTAAATAATCCCCTAATCTATGGAATAAATAAAGGCCATAATTTCAATGTGTTTCCATCAGTCAGGAGAGAAAAACTTAAAATTTCAAAAAAAATTAAAAATTTAGCTCAGAAGACACTAGATTTTTTACCTTGCTCAGTGACTCAGTCTTCCTTTCTGCATTTAAAATTTCCTATACATTGTTACTTTGATTTTTCTTGACATTTTCTACATTTGAACAAGCTTACATCTTTTCAGAAGCTATATATTTAGTCCGTTTCAAAGTGGCACCAAGGCTGGTCCTCCCCTATAAATCAAACAGAGCTTGAATTCAGCTCATCTGTCTACACATTTGAAAACCTTGGGGTGGATTACCATAGCAAGAGGATGGAGATTGTTTCAGGTTGCTGAAGCTGTTGCTTTTTTTTTTTTTTCCTGTGGAAACTGGAGAAACAGAACTGCCTGAGTGATGTCACCAGTTCATGTCAAACACCAGTTGCAGTTCTAAGAGAGATACTGGACTAGGGTTTCCAGATGCCCAGGGTCACTTAATAAAGCCTTCTGAGGGGAATATGGCAGAGCTAGAGAAAAGAAGGATATAAGAGAGTGGGTCACTAAAAGGTAAATGTGGGCCATCCTTGTCTTGCAGTTTATCATATAAAATCTTCAGATTCAGTCTGTCAATTGTAGGAAGAAACAGATTATTTCTCTCAGAGTATGTGATTCTTGTCCCACTGATGTGAAAGCAGCTTTTCCCCCTTTATTCAAAAAAAATAGCATATAACCCCATATGTACCTTGTTTCATTTTATCATACTGGTTATAGTAAATCAAGAAATAAGCTGTTACAGTGAAACCCTGCTAATTTAAACATTTGAGGAGGGGTGAAGATGTGGCAAAGTGGCCACTTAGGTTTACTGTGTTAACACACCCTTTCTTGCTTATATATTTTGATCAGTTATTGGTACCTGATGGTCATGACTGATCTCAGTATGGCTGCTTTCTCAGGCTACCTCTATTCACTGTCCCAAATAACTTACTTCCAACATACACTAAAGACAAACAGTGAACCAGGCTTGTTGATTATTGCATTAAAAGATGCAGTCAGTACAGGAAGGGTAGCGAACTTACTCTCATTATTGTATTCCCTAGCATGCAAACCTGGAACATCACCAATGTGTTTGACACATGGGGATGGACAAGCCTCTAAAGACCCATAGATTGGCAAAATTTTCATAAGACATGAGTCATATAGAGAGAAGTTTTTTTCCCAAAGATGAGACACTTGACAGAATGCTGTATGATTTTAAAACACAGAGACAGTTTTAAAGACCATAAGCCAGAACATTACTCCCTGACAGGTTGTCATTTATTCAAATCAACCCAGAATACCTTTCTAAAAGCCATGCCATAGTCACAGAGAAGTTATTGGCATCATTTTTGAGATGAGAGGATGAAATTCTGCTTCTTGTTTATAATGGAAGATAGATATGGATCCCCTAATGATCCTGCCTGGCCTGAAACTTTATGGAATTCTAAAAGCAGCAATAAATCATACTGAAGATCTTGAACAAGACAGGAGAAGCTCCTATGTGGCAGAAAAGTTTTCTTTCACAGTTATATATGTCACAACAAACTGGGTAACAGAATTATATGTATATATGTTTTTTGCTTGGTGACAAAATAAGCATTCCTTCTAACTATGTGTCTTTTTTGTGAGATACTGAACATTGAAAAATGGTCAAATTAACAACTGCAATACATTTTCTATGTAAATTAAATGCTATGTAGATGACACTTCTAGTGATTATAGCTCTCTACATGACATATGTTTAATGATTTAGATTGGCTCCTGTTGAGAGGGATTTAATTTAAGGCACTTATGGCATTGGGCTCAAATTATTTGCAAGAGTTGATTGAAGCTTATGTTGTACCCTGCAGCTTGTGTTCAGCTAAGGATCATCCACTGAGTACATTTCGTTTATCTCTTACAAGATCTAAACTGTGGAATTTTACCACAGCTTCCTCTCTTCATACATACTATTTAACCAGCTTCCAGCACAAACACCTATTGTAAAATCAGATGTGAGAACGAAATTTCTGTATTCTTATTTTTGATTTTTTAAGTGTCGAGTCTGCAATTTTTAAGGCCTCCTCATCTATTTCCCTTGGCAACGGTTTTTGGATATGTAGTTCCCATTAAAATTAACAAGAACTTATCATCCAACCCCTTAAGAAACTTTTAACCTCTCCACTTTTCTATCTGTCTCTATCGTTGCTCATCAAGGAACTGCTGATTACAGGAACCTGTGGGTTCAGAACTGTCATCGTCAAATTTGGTAGGAACTTAAAGTTAAACCTTTCTTGTGATATTATCTCCCCATGTTGATAAACTCCACTAATTAGTCTTTTGCAGCCATACGCTCCCCACAAAATATCTGCAGATGCATATGTGCACATCTCTTGCTGGAATGACATGGGAGCTGAGCACTGAGCACATAGGTTTCACTGAACGTGTTTGAGTATGAAAGTGTGATTTTGATCCAATATGTAAAGGTTTTCCTTTAACTTTTTTGGCCTTTGGATTGGCCCCTCAGCATTCACTGGTCTGGCCCTTATTAACAGCAATGATTGTTAAACCCAAGGGAAGATAGTTTGAGAGTAAATAATCAAAATGAATATGTAATTTCCCTGTAGCACAATGCCAGCTGGCTTGGAACAGACTGAGCACTGAAGCAATGGTTATTTCATTATTGTTTGAATACTGGATGTATAATGGTGCTCTTAGATTTGCCAGGTAGTTGGCTATTCTGTTCTGCTTTCTAGGAGCTCTGGGAAGGAGCGGGTTACTCTTCCAGGACATGTCCAAAGGGGAGTGTGGGCACTTGTGCATGTTAATTAGTCCCTTAATGCTTGTGAGAAAAAAAATTATCCACCTGTTGGCTGCTTGTATTCAAAGAACCTGGACATGGTTGTGATGAGCTGACAGTGTTTGCAGGGAAGGCAACACAGAAACTCAAACAGCTGCACTGTGCAGGTTTGACCAAATGTCTATGAACCTTGGAGAACTTTGCATCTAAATCATATTCTTTGTGCCAAACTCAGCCCATACAGAGAAGACTTGCACTCCTTACTAGCCTAGTAACATTCTGAAAACATTCCTTTTCCTCAGGAAGAAGTGAGCTTCATTTGCTTCTCTTGATGCTCGGTGCGTCACAGAAGCCCTCTACATGTAGCACACTGCACTGGGACCAGCCCATTGCAGAGAACTGCAGTTCACATCACTAGAACCATCACTGCAGTCTGAGTCCATGTACCAATAAATGCTCTGACTCAGAACTACAACTTCTTCTTTGACTTCAAGCTAATTATACATGTTTTCTGGGTACATGACCTTTCTTGCAGGCAGTGCAGGTATGTCCAGTTAAGCAGATGTACAGTACATGTTGAATGCTCAGTGAAACCCTAATAAGAGCTACCTGTGATTTAACAGAGTATTAAATAGAAATTGGTTAAAAGAGTTTGAGAGGAGAGCAAACATCAAGCATTTTTAAGGAAAAGAGTTAGAATAGTTCACACACGCTGTATGTGAAATTTCACTCTTAGTGTGTAAAGAGTCTTGTAAACCTTTGCTTTGATTTTTCTTCGCCTCTTAATGGTCACTACATTTCCCTTTCACAAATGATGGAGTATTTCTGGGACACACCTTTTACTTTATAGTCACTGTAGCAAATACAGTCTTTGGAATATTAAATTGTTTCAGACATTTAAACTAGAGCCTATAGTTTTATGGTATCAGCTATCAACTAAAAGAAATGCAAGTTATTATATTACAGCACCTCCTAGATAGTCAGTGGCAGAAGTGTTCCTGATGAGGGTTTGGAGGCACTTCTTTAGGTGGTGGTCTGTTCAGTCCCAGTCCTGGATGAGTAATTTACAGTTCTGGGGATAGACACTGACTTTCACTGCACATCAAGAAAACAGGAGTCTCAACCAAGAGTTGTGTCAATTGCATATAAATAGCAAGTGTGTAATAAATTATTCCATTAAAATTAAAAGATAGCTTTCTCAGATCATTTTACTGAGTACATAAGCCGTAATCATACTAGCTTCCAGAATATTATTAAAAATTTATGGAATTCAGAAATTCTGGATCTAAAATCAAACTCTCTAAAACCAATCTCAGCTATAAACAAGAGGTTTGAGGAGGGATGTGGGTATGAAAATTCTAATCTTACTTTTCCAATTTATACTGGAGTTCTGACCTTAGATTTGCCTAAAAGTAGAGTTCAACTAAAAATCAGGATCTAAGCATAGATGTGGACTGAGAAAATATAAAGCCATGGTTATAACTCTTCTTTTACAAAAAAAAAATAAAAAATAAAAAAAAATATTTTTACTCTTCAGGTTGTTTTCTGTATGAAGGATGAAATGCATAAAAGTGCCATGTCAGGAATTCAATTGCATTGCTTGTTCTTTCAGATAGCACGTGAATTGTCCATAATTATGGGATATTCTACTTTTTCATCTCTGCCTTCATATGGTTAGTCCTGCCAAAAATAATTCCAGTTGATCTTGACAGGATTTCAACACGTGGTTTTAGTGCGCCAAGAAATTATTTCTTAAATAATTTAAATTGTTTTTCAAACTCAGGAAAAGAAGGGAAGTTTATAACCTTTGGAAGAAGGGACAGGCAACTCAGGAGGACTACAAGGGTGTCATGAGGTCATGCAAGGAGAAAATTAGAAGGGCCAAAGCCCAGCTAGAATTTAATCTGACTACTGCTGTAAAAGACAATAAAAAATGTTTCTATAAATACATTAGTAACAAATGGAGGACTCGGAAGAATCTCTGTCCTTATTGGGTGGAGGGGGAAACATAATGACAAAGGATAAGGAAAGGGCTGATGTACTTCTATTGCCTTCCTTGCCTCAGTCTTTAAGAGTAAGATCCTTTATACTCTGAGTGCCCAGCCCTCTGAGCTGGAAGACAGGGACAGGGAACATAATGTAGCCTCCATAATACAAGGGGAAATGGTCAGTGACCTGATACACTGCTCAGATACACATAAGTCTATGGGGCCACATGGGATCCACCCAAGAGTACTGAGGGAGCTGGTGGAAGTGCTCACCAAGACACTTCCCCCTTTTATCAGCTGTGAGTGCACATTGCTGTATCATATTCATTATTTTTCATCCACTAATAACCCTAAATTAGAGTTTCTCCTTATTTGGCAGAGAGAGTCTCCACACTCTTGTCAGACAGACCTAGAAATTGATAACAAACCCTCACTCAACTTAGAAAATTGGAGGCTTACTATGTTGGAAGTTGCTTTTATTCTGCCCCATATTCCTGTCTCTGGAGGAAGATGCAAGAGGGGGGGACCAGGGGAGCACACGTGGCTGCACCTGGTGTGATGCCCACTCCAGCTCTGTATTGTGTGGCAGCCTCAGGGGGCTGCATAACTTCTGCCAGCTGGGACAGTTGGGGGCAGCTTGTCTGCCAGCTGCAGAGGTGCTGCAGTTGCCCCTTCTACTGCCATGTCGTCTGCCAAAAGCAGTAGGAGAGTTAAAAAAGGAAAAGATGGAAGAAGAGGGGAAAAGAAAACTAAAAGGGGAAAAGGATGGTGACAGGGTTTACGATGAGGGTGGTGAAACACTGGAAGATGTTGCCCAGAGAGGTTGTAAACACCCCATCCCCAGCAACTTTCAAGGTCAGGTGAATGGTGCTCTGAGCAGTGTGATCCAGTTGAAGATGTCCCTGCTTGCTGTGGAGGGGTTGGGCTAAATGACCTTTAAATGTCCCTTCCAATCCAAACCATTTGGTGATTCTATGAAAAGGAAAAAAAAAGAAAAATGAAAAAAAAGCAAAGGGAAAAGGGAAAATTAGCAGCACTGCAACTAACTGTATTATCTGTAGTTCAGCTGGGCTCCCAGATGAGACACTTGGATGAGTTTCTCTCTAGAGTTTCTCTCTCTGAGGAAGGAGAAGGCAGCATGCCAGGGTACAAGGTGTCCTCAGGAGCCTTCTCCTGAGAAGGATAAAGCTGCATGATCCCACTTTCCACTTGGGGTGTAAATGGACCACACTTCTGTTGCCTAAGAGTTCTTCTTATTTCTGCAAATGCCTCCTCTTAAAAGCTGTGTATGGAGTCCACACGTTTTATCATGTCCATCTCATCAGGATGTGAGAAAATCTATTTCTCCTTGACTAGTGTGGCAAATACATTATTTCAGCAGTGAACTCTTTTAACTCTTCCATGTGTTCCCAATATATGAACAGCTTCCCTGTTTAAGGCATTTTCTGGCAAATTAAAAAATAAAAATAAAAATAAAAAATCTCTCACTGAAGCTCCCTGTAACATTTGTAAATGTTTTCGTGTAGAGGTTCTGCATTTTTTACAAAAACATGTAAAAATAATTATGGTTTTGTATTCGAAAGAATCTTACCGTATATCCTACATAAAACCAGATGAATTGAGGAAATGATAGCATGAATTTTACCTAAACATCTTTATGACATTAATTAAATTCCAAATTAAAAATCATGCACAAAAGCAATGTAAACACAAATTATTTTTTTTTCTCTTTTTTTCTTGTCACTGAAAATGGAGAGATATGAGAACTGTCTGAAAAACTAAGGGATACTCTTTTCATGTTATCAGATTTAATTCTTAGTAAGACAAGGCAGATGACATATTTATAAATTACTTACAGAATAAGCCTGAATCACACTTTACCTAGCAGTCACGGTTGAAGTCCAGGCTCATGGAGGTTTTGTTACTGACATCTAAATGAGTAAAAATTTCAAACGTGGTTTCTGAAGAAATATTTGCTTTGTCTCTTATCATGCTAAGAATCCTATGTCTAAACTTATGCACATGACTGCTCCTACTAAGCTCAATGGGACTAAACTTAAAATTAAGCCAGTGCATACTTCTTTGCATGGTAGTTGTTACAGATCTAAAATATTCTCATCTTGGCAGAAGAGATTTTATGCAGATGGATGCACAGCATGGGTCTCCAAACCTCAGAGGTTATATTTGTGTGTAAAATCAGCCACATTTTTCTAAACAGAAGAGGGACATTTTTATCACTTTTTTTCAGGTCTGTGTCTGAGAAAGCCTTTATAAAGGGCTATTAGAAGAGCATGCTGAGGATGACACTTCAGTGGACGTAGCAACCTACCTTAAAAACTTGAGTGTTCAGTAAGTTGCACCTAACCACAGTCTCACTGCAGATTATGATTTTACAGAACACTTACTGTAGACTTGAGATTAAGAAGGAAATAAAGAAAACAATTACTTTATTCTAAATAGAAAAAGAGAACCAGAAATAGACAAGAGGTTTGGAATTACTGTACTATTGGTATCTCAAATAAAAATGATAACTAAGCAAGAAAGGTTGCAAATGCATCTGAAAATACGGTGATAGCTTTGACTGGAGACATTCCTCTTTGACGTGCATGTGAAATTCGATTTACTCTCTATGTTGGAGAGTATTTGAGACTGGAGTCTCAATTTTGGGTCACTGCTGTCCAGAAGGAAATGCACAGAAGCTGGACATTTGTTTCACTATTTATTTCCATTTTTAAATTATAGAAAAGCTTTTAGTATTACAAGCAATTTTTTTTTATTATTATTTTTGACTGTGTATTTTCTCTTGATGCCTCAGTGATCAAGGGGCCCTTATACAAAATAGGAAATAATTTCACTAAGGGAGGCAGCTTCATTGACAGAAATTTATAGTCACCATTGAGATCTTTAAAAAGCAAACCCAAACAGACCACTAAGGATGTAGGTTGACAATAAGGTAAACCACAGGGTACTTTAAAGGACTTTGGCACCTTTCCATGGATTTGCTGCATTTCTTGCAGTGGGAAGGTCATGCTGCTGGAAAGCGGGCATGGGCTCAGTATCCTTGATGGCCTCATGTTTTCCATATGCATAATTTAGCATTACAGCAGCATTATGATTATTTGCCAAAAAAAGGGCTTTCTGTGTTTCCCACCTTTTGAATATTGCAGATGCAAAGAGGAAAATGACATGGAGAAACTACTGTTTTGTCTTTTTATTTAAAACACGGGATGGCCTGGGTTTGCTTTGATGTCCTATTATTGAGACTGTTTTCTCCCCTTACCACATGAAATTATATTATCAGCACTGGACAAAAAAAACTCAAACCACAACAAAACAAAGAGAGAAAGTGCAGATAGCTCTGGATTGTCTATTTTATGGAGCTACGAAACTGAGAACAGGGAAGGCCTGCTTCCTTAGCTCTGTTAGATTTTTTGCTCTGTTTGCTGCTCCGCAGAGGTGTCCAGGAGCTGGGCAGCATACCATCTCTGGCTTTCTGGCTCCAGGCCACAGTACACACACACCAGTACACATGTTGGCTCTGCAGCCACACCCAGCCCAGAGCCCAGCTTTGGGGTATTTGTGCAGGCTTTGCATGCTGACCTCTACTGCACCACGGGGCACAAATTATGTCGTTATGTGATGATTTAAAGTCATGCAGATAGATTTCCCTGACTCCTTATTTTGTGTTTTAATTAAAGTGTCTTTCTCACCCTCCTTTTCTCACTCCTTGTGCTTCCATCTCCCACTGCACGCACATCTGCTCAGCTCAGAGGGCAGCTGGCACATCCCATAGAGCATGCTCTTCTTAAGCAGAGTATGCTCATGTTCAGGCTTCCTACCCAAGCAGTGAAGGAAAGTCATTCAATGGTCTGAAAAAGTAAATTAATGGCATTTCTGGAAGAAGCCTTCCACTGTACCTGATTTCCTACCCTTAAACAGTCTTAAGAGCTAGAGAGGTCATTGCAGTTGGAAATGTCCCTGGGAGCTTCCTCGGCAACAACTGCATGTCAGGAGTAAGCAAAATGCAGGAAAGCTCTACAAGTTCACCACGGGGGTAATCACCACCACACACCCTGGGTGTCTTCAACTTCCTTCCTGGGAGGCTGGAGCCCCCTTTGAAGGACGTGAGCCGGCAGATGGGGAAACAGGTGGTAGGGCACTGCCTGCTCCTGCTGCACCCACGGACTTTCTCCTTCCCATAGAGACTTCCCAACTGCTGGCAGCTAAGGGTTTGAAAAGCTCTTGAACTGGTGTGGTGAAAAGGGTCTGTGTCTTGGAAGGAGAGGAAGAGCAGTTCGGGTTTAAAAGGGCACACAAAAACCTTTGCAATTTGAGATGCAAGTCTACTAGATTTACCACAATTTAGAACAAACAAACAAATAAAACTAATCTCTTGGTGATGGGGCAAATATAGACTGCTCGCAGATGTAAAAAAAGGGAGAAAACAGTGTGTGGATCGGAGGACCAATCCATAACCATCCTGATGATGGATCACACTACGTCCATTTTTCATTCCCCTTCATCTGTTTTTGCTGTTGCTCATGTCGCCTTGAAAGCTTTCAGAAATGCTCAGGACACAGAATACTGCAAGTGTTAGCACCAGGTGAAGGATGAAGAAGTGCATTCTTCCTTGGCCCTTACCTGAGGAGAGCTCTGCTGGTGCTACCTTAACACCCTGTCTGCCCAGCACGTAATGCAATGCATGCTGTAACAAGGTACAGTAAATAGGTATGAGCAATATGCCCTGTCGGTATAAATTCACACAGCTGTGCCAGTTCCACCAGCGTACCATTTCCTGTTAGAACCTTCACACCTGCCACATGAACCCAACACTTTCTAGATTCTCTCTGAGGACAAGAAGGCTTGAACAAGCGCTCTGTTCATCTGTCAGTCACTCCATCTGTCCTTGCAAATAAACAGCAGCTTTATCAAAGATAATTCCTCTCCTGTGAGTTTTGTCAGGAGAGGGAGGGGAGGAGAGGGGAGGAGAGGAGAGGAGAGGAGAGGAGAGGAGAGGAGAGGAGAGGAGAGGAGAGGAGAGGAGA
>JANHFX010029567.1:0-52980 GCA_027560015.1 Chloroceryle amazona | reverse complement strand
AAGTATTTTCTCATGCTGAGGTGGAACTTCCTGTGTTCCAGTTTGTGACCATTAGCTCTTGTCCTATCACAGGGCACAACTGAAAAGAGACTGCACCCTTCTACTTGACACCCACCCTTCAGATATTTCTAAACATTCATAAGATCCCCTCTCAGGCTTCTCTTCTCCAGACTAAACAGCCCCAGAGCTCTCAGCCTTTCCTCGTAGGACAGCTGTTCCAGTCCCTTCATCATCCTTACAGCTCTCTGTTGTACTCTTTCTAGTATTTCCCTGTCCCTCTTGAACTGGGGAGCCCAGAACTGAACACAGTACTTTAGATGTGGTCTCACTAGCACAGAGTAGAGTGGGAGGAGAACCCCATTAACCCCCTGGCCACACTTTTTCTTATGCACCCCAGGATACCACTGGCCTTCCTGGCCACAAGGGCCCATTGCTGTTCCATTTATCCAGCTTCACTAATGGCAGCAAAAATCCTTTCAGAGGTCTTTTGCATATGCAGTGCTGGTTGCAACGTAATGGCTAATGGAGTTGCACAGATGCTTAGCTTTTGCTGCCATTATACATTACTCTACATATCCTTACCCATAGCTGACCAACACCAACTGTTACAGTGGCTTAGAGCTCATTCAACACATAGTTGAACTATGCCCTGGGAATTCAATTATCATCTTAGCAGCTCTACAGTGAGGTGAGATCCGGTGCATCGCTCATACCTTTGTTCATATGGTGACGGACTTCAGAGGAGTTAAAATCCATCAGACACATTCACTGGAGAGGGAACAGGACAGGGCTCAGCTGGATCTTGCCCACACTGCATCCAGACAGGGGGCCTGTCAAAGCAGAAGGAATAACCCTTCAGGGGTGCATTTACACCCCATATTCATGCCCATACACACCCCAAAATCTTTGCATGCCTCCAGTCAAAGCCTCTGTGAGAGGCAGCAGCCAGGACCATGCTCAGACCTCCTCCTTCTTACTGAGCAAAGACTATTTATCCTGTACCAGGCACCTGCAGTGATGCTGATGAATGGAGCTTTCTTGTCAAGCTATGGGAGGATCTGTCAAATGACAAAGATATTTTTTTAAAAAATATGCATTTCAACATTATTGATGACCTGGATGAGGGGATCGAGTGTACCACTCGTAAATTTGTGGATGACTCTATGCTGGGGGGGAGGTGTCGATCTGCTGGAGGGTTGGGAGATGCTGAAGAGGAACCTGGACAGGCTGAGTTGATGGGTGAGGTCAATAATATGAGGTTTAACAAGACCAAGTGCAGGGTCCTACCCTTTGGCCACAATAACCCCCTGTAGCGCTACAGACTGGGGGATGAGTGGCTGAAGAGCAGCCTGGCAGAGAGGGACCCGGGAGTGCTGGTTGACAGCCAGTTGAACATGAGCCAGCAGTGTGCCCAGGTGGCATGGAAGGCCAGTGGCATCTTGGCCTGTATCAGGAATAGTGTGGCCAGCAGGTCTAGGGATGTAATTCTGCCCCTGTACTCAGCACTGGTGAGGCCTCACCTCGAGTACTGTGTGCAGTTCTGGGCCCCTCACTTCCAGAAGGACATTGAGGTGCTGGAGCGGGTCCAGAGGAGAGCAATGAGTCTGGGGAAGGGATTGGAGGGAAAGTCTGATGAGAAGAGGCTGAGGGAGCTGGGGTTGTTCAGCTTGGAGAAGAGGAGACTCAGGGGGTACATCATCACTCCCTACAACTACCTGAAGGGAAGCTGTAGTCAGGTGGGGGCCGGGCTCTTCTCCCAGGCAACAAGTGACAGGATGAGAGGGCAGGGCCTGAAGCTGTGCTGGGGGAGGTTTAGGTTGGATCTTAGGGAGCACTTCTCATGGAAAGGGTGATAGAACACTGGAATGGACTGCCCAGGGAGGTGGTGGAGTCGCCATCCCTGGAGGTGTTAAAGGAAAGATTGGATGTGGCGCTTAGTGACATGGTCTAGCTGATGTCATGGCGTTGGGTCATAGGCTGGACTTGATGGTCATGGAGGTCTATTCCAGCCTCAGAAATTCTGTGATACTGTGATTCTCTGATATTGTGAACAGCATCTGCTTGAGCTAAATCCATGGGAGATGAAATGATACTGTTATTAGATACGCCAAAATGCTTCTAAGCACACCTTGCAGTAACCTGTGCCTGGGCAGATCAGAGTGGTACAGTCTGTTACTTGTAATGGGTGGTCAGTCTGCACATTTTGGTTTAGTCTCTCTGTCATGTGAAACCAAAAAGTGATGAAAAAATGCATCTTCATAGCAGAACTGAGTCCATGGGATGCAAATCACCTGAACGCACTGAGATAGAAACCCACCAAATTCTGCATTTACACAATATCCAGATTCCAATTTAAATCTGAAATGCACGTCTTTTCCCTCCACTGAAATATTTTTGAGATACTTTCCCTGTGAAAGTTAAACACGCCTGTCACTGTCTGTGGCTTTAGTGCATGCTATCAATGGACCTCCCAGCAAACAGAGCTCCAGTTGAGAGAGAGGAGCTGTGAAGAGACCCTGTGTGGTACAGAAGTGTCATTTCTGTAGTGTGGGCAAGTGTCTTTTTTTCCCTTCTATATTTATATAGAAGCTCACACAGTAGGGTTTTGTTCATGCCACATGCTCCTAGGCTGTACTTATAGAAACCAACTGCTAGTTTTTAGTCCTTGAGACTCAAAGAATTTCAAAGAAAATCTAAAGAAACTAGAGGGTATTCCAGCTTCAGAAACAGGACAACCTTAAAAGTTCAGGTTGGCTTTTCGATTGTCTTTCTTTGTCTTCTTTAAAAAAAGTTTACTCACTTGTAACCCTATTCTCTTCCATGCAGGATCCTTCTAGCTCCAGCTCTACAGGGATACATCTGTACCACAGAAATAAGGTCAAATGTTATATGGCCACATTGAAAAGAGGTTTAAAATATGCCTATATCATAATTGTTAAGAGATATTAAAAATATATGCACAGACTCTGATACTGTTTTCTAGAAAAAGTCCTATGCCAGCTGATCTAAATCTCTTGGGCCTCTGGATACATTCACAGGCTACAGAAGCTGGAAAGTTATCACCAGAATTAAAAAAGCAAACTAACCCAAAAATCCAAACCAAACTCTAAACAAAGGTAAGCGAGAGAGGGAAGATCAAGTGTAAGCACAACCATTTTCCCACCACCTCAGGTTTTCCACGTGAACATCTTCACATATGCCACTCACACACAACTATCTCCCCTCCAGTCCTACCTCTCTCAGTGTTTGTCAGCTCAGGTGGGAGAAAATAAGATTATGCTTCAGTGGAAAAATAAATACATAAATAAAAAGCAGACTTTGGGGTATAAGGAAGAAAGGACAATTTTTCCATACTGCACTGTCAGCATGATTACCACTAAAAAGCAGTGCCACTTCCTTCATCCTTCCATGACAGCAACTCACCGATGTCTCTTGCTCCAGGTGGTAAATGCAACATAGCTCCTGCAATTACACTGGTATGGCATCCATGGGGAAGATGACATTGATGTGAAATGGCCACGTTTCCTACCTTCCTAGAAGAGAGTCAGAATTTGCCTAATACCGACCGTTGCACTGCTGTGATTTTTAGTCACAAGTCTCTTCATTTTATCTGTGCTGGCACTTTTCACCTTGGTATAAATTCCTGATTTGCTGTTAGAAAATGATGTGCTGGAGTCCCAGTCAAAACATGTCACTCAAGATGAAGCAATCACCAAGCTAAAATGCAGCTTTGGATCCATGGGAGCTCAAAACACTTTTACATGACTAAATCCTCTTCTAGCCTCAGCTGTAAGAAATTGACTTGCTGAGAACAGGAGCAACCCTGCAGCCCCAGACACCTCCTCCTCTGCACGGGGGGGAGGAACAGCACCCCAGCACCCTCCTCATCAGAGATGAGTCGTGGACAATAAGCAGCCCTCAAAAGCTGCCAGCATGTCTCCCTGGCCTGGCTTTTGGATGCTCAGCATCACTGCAGGAATGGAGCTCCCAGGCAGCTGAAACCTCTCAGAGAGCAGCCTGACTTGTGGCGTCTCAGCTGTCAGCCTGGACACAGTGGAGGTACATACCTAGGTCTCCTCTGCCCCCTTCCCCAAAACACTCCCAGAATGACTCCTCTGCCCAAAACTCTCAACATATTTATTTTTTTTTAAGTATATGCAGTTAACTGTGCTGGTAACCTCACTGGGGAAGAAGTTTGGGGCTTGTACAGTAGACTGTAAAACTGGATGGAAATTTCTTTCAGCGAGCAAATCATTCACTTAAGCCCTCATGTTTTGAGTGCTGCTTGTCATTAAGCAAAAATTACTTTTACAGTTGCCTTTGTGATGCAAATAATTCCATTTAGGCAATGAAACAGCCCCATTCAGTGTTTCTGCCTGCATTTTGTCAACTGTGTATGTTCCATTTAGTATTTACAGACTGGGGCACTAGTCTGGCTTACTCACTAATTAATTTCTTGACATATTTATAGCCCTTTGATTCTAAGCAAGGGTTCTGTCTGGTAAGAAGAACATTGTTCTGTGGTTGATAGTGTCATGGAAATTTCAGAGGCAAATTTCAATTTTGTAAGATAAAAATATATAGATTTCTTCAACAGACCGTAACAATTTCAAAGGAAACTTTTTCTTGCTGAACAACGTATGTACTGAAAAGAAAATCCCATTATACCCTTGCACATAATACCAGACTGAAAACACAGTGCTGAGAGATCTATTTCATGACACAGGTACTCACACAGCAAAAGGAATTGCCAGAGAGATTTTCAATCACCTCTTTTTAATCACCACTGGCTCTAAAACCAGAAACCCAGCTGCAAAAAGACCCTATGAAAGAGAGAGCAAAACCTGCAAAATGCAAGGGGAGTTTTTGCTAAGATCTCTTCTCATTAGAAAATCCTTTTTACTTTTGCATACCCTGATTTTAAGACTTTTAGGTTCTCTGTGTGAAATGCTGTGTGCTTATAAAGAAGGCTAAAGAGGCTTAAGTTTAACTGCAGAACTGAAAATACCTGGCAGATACTCTGTCAGTGTGTATTTGTCTAGTTCCATCAGCTTCAGAGACTACATTCAAATGATACCAGCTGAGAGCCAGGGCCAGAGAGCACATCCCTGGCCTGTCATTTTAGGCTTTGCTGTAGACATGTGAGTTTTCAGGCATTCTCTCCTGGGTAAGACAATAACCACCTAGTTGTAATTCCTCTGCAAAATGCTACACAGACAAGGTAGGGCCTGTCAGGGATGTTGCCCTCCTCATGCACAACCCCCTGTTCACTAAGTATCACCATTCTTCTTCTCTTGAGTCTTGTTTCCGGTTTCATCTCCCCTGTTATGATTCCGGAGACATCAAATAACTCACACAACAGCAAGGAAGCAGACAAAACACGGTTCAGCACTGACCTGATGTTTTGCAGAACACCCTCCCCTACCACTGCAGCACACCAGCCAGGAGAGCAATCCACCCTGGCTCTGGAAATGCAGCTACCATAATACTTAAAGTCATCAGGAACGAGCAGCTGGGAGTGAGAATGATCGGTGGGAAAAAGCCCAATAGATAGTAGCTCTGTAAGCCAAGCGGCAGAAACCACTTCCACTTGCAGGAGGAGTGCCCAGAGTTTGGCTCCCCAAAAGCAAAGGCTTTCAAATCAGCCTAAGCCTTCCCTCTAACCCTGCAATAACCAAGAAATCCTCCTCTCAAGGACAATCAGAATATTTTCAGCGTAGAAGAGATACTCTGCAAGAGGCAGAATTAATGTCACATTAATTCAATGACTTTGAGCATGTCCCCTTTCTCCTCAGGGATCCCAGCTTGTTTCTGCATCCCAGCCTCACCATGCACCTGCTCCAATGCCTGTGTCCTCACATCCCTCCCTCTTGCCCAACAATTTTGGTTGGGCATGGTGCAGTCTGGAGCTCTGCAAGTGTTGACTGGCTGACAGGACAAGCGCTGAATGGCCAGCTGGCATAGACACAAACTGACTTATTTAATTGTATTTCCTTCAGGGAGACATTAATTTGGGTCTTTATTTTCGATCCATCTGACAGTAACATTACTTTAGGTCCTCTTCAAACACAGATGGTCACAAAACTTCTGGCTTTACCACCTCTGTACTAACAAGCCAGGCAATGCTGGCATATATACTGTCCAAGCACAGATGCTACACATGGAGCCTGCAGCACCACACCAGGGCCACTGCTCTGTCCCTTCTCCAAAGATTTCTCTCTGGTCAGAGAGAGAAGCATGGTCTGGCAGAAACTCACTTCCGCACTGCCTGGCACTCATTCACCATCCCATCCATCTAGGTGGTCTAGTAGTTTATGACTTTGTGGCTGCCAGAGAGCAGATATTGTGTTCCTGCTGCGCTCCCTGGAAAAGGACCATTTTTCAAGGAGCAGCATCTCCTGCAAGAGGCAGAGGTTCACTGCAGCTGGCACCTGGCAGCTTATGGGCAGAACCAGGCAGAGAGCAATGGGCATCTTTGCTGACGTTCAAAATCCCATCACACATGTCTGCCTCTGCACCTTTCCAGCCAAAAATGCTTGCAATGTGCTGCAGGTTCTCTGCCAGGGATTTAGAGCCAACAGCCAGCCTGCCAGGGAATACAGAAAAAAGCTTCTTCAAGATTAAATATGTCCTCACAAAGTGGAAACTAGATATCAAGAGCTGTGACCTGTTACCTAGGGATACTAAGATGGGAACCTGCCATGCTTCCTCCTCCAGACCTTGCAAAAGTGACCTTGACCAGCTGGGAGCCAGGATCCCATGGGAAGGGGGTGGTGCCAACTCTCCCAGGGGCCCGTAGCACCTTTGATGCTTCACTACCTTGTCCTCAGGCCTGCCTCTTGAAAAAGCAGGTATGGGACATTCTTTTTGTCACAGTCTCTCTGGATTTCCACCCAGAAGCCATGCTTGCTCTGTTGGGCTTGGCCCCATATCTCAGCCTTAAGTGATGCCCCAGGGTTTCTTCAGCCTTTCTGCTGGCAGCTGGTGCTAGCCACGCTCAGACAGGAGGCCTCTGGATGTAACTCAGTCCATCTAGTCTGCATGATGTTTGAAAGGCTGAGCAGACCCTAGCTTTGGGAAGAGACTCCTCCTCCATGTCAACCCATGTTGTGTGTGGCTGCCTCAAGGGTGTTATTTCAGCTCAAGTGGGTGAAGTGTGACAAACTTTCACTGGGAACAAAGTTCAGAGGACACCACTGCTCAACACTAGAAGCACTCAACACTAGCCTGGCAGGGTATATGGTTGACTGTCCCACCCAGACCAAGTAGCTTTGAGTAGCTCTGAGGACAGTTCAGGGCTGTAGAAGGTGCCTGCTGCACTCAAAATGCTGAACAGGAAGCATCTGTGCTTAGTTGACTTCATTTGTTTCTCCTCATGGCAGGCTGGGCACTGATGCCATCTCTTTTCATCAAGCACTAGTGCTGCAGAGGCACCCCATGGCAGCAGGAACAGAAAGAAGTGGCCCAGAAATCAGCCTGACCCTTGTCCAACACACACTGCATTTTGAGCCTGCTGCCCCTGGAAAGATTCCCCCAGCCTTCAAAACAGCCTTTAGCCACAGTCTGTTCCTGCATCCCAGAAGACTTTTTTTTCCTCATGTGCAAAAAGTTGGTTCTTGAAAACCAGACAACCACCGTTGACACTCATGGAGACAAAAACCCAGACATGGACTTCTCTACACACACATTTCTAGTCACTTTATGTGGTACTCTCTTCATGGGCACCTCATTCTGCTTCCAGCACCATGTCTCAAAACCAAGACCAACCTTTCCTTACTGAAGAGAGAGCTCAGATCACAAAAAAAAAGCCGCCCCAAAATAAAACAAAACACAAACTCTCCTATAGATCCAGCCACCCCACAGAGGGAAGAAGTGCTTTGAGAACACACAGGCAGTTATTTCATGGCCACCTTTGATATGTCCTGACTCTCTTGGTCCCCAGACCATGCCTGGAGCAGCAATGCTCCCTCAAGGATCCCCGAGACCTAGGGAGGATGAGGGGAAAGGACACAAAAACAAGCCAGTCTCACAGAGTGCATGCTAAATCGCTTTTTAAACAAGGGGGCCTGGACACAAAAACCTATTATTTCAACGTCTAATTGCAGTCTTTTTAGGGGAGCTGCCGTTAGACAAAGATATGGTTTTAAGTGCTCTGTCCTCTCACTCCTTCTTTTAAGCTCTCAGATACCCAGAACAAGCTTCTGGTAACTCAGAGCAGACCAATTTGAGAAGGTCACACTGAACATGTGTTGCAGGGCATAGCACTGATCTTTGACCACAGACTCATCCTGTTTCCCTGTTAATTTAGCACCCATTCAGCAACGTTCCTGGCCTATTTACCGCATCTTACCCAGAAATGCTGTCATTACAGGTAACACTGGATAGTATTACCTGCCCTGAGGTTGACTGACATTTCCCATTACAAGAACCTACCTTCCAGCGCAAGTGGAACTTTGTTCAGCTTGAACTGAGGTGAGATTTTCCATGCCAGATGTTCTTTCATTACAAGATTTTCCCTCTTAATTCACAGCACCTGCAAATAAATAGGCCATTGCAAAGGCAATTTAAATAAAGGTTTGCCCTTTCAGCCATGAGGTTTCTGGATTTGGTTAGCTCCAGCTACTGTCTTAATCACATCTTATTATTTCATGCTCTGTGTGCTATGTGCCAGTTTTCACTTTTAAGGAAGAAATGCTGGCATATGTTGCTGGCTAATAGATGTGTGGGGAAAAATAGTCATTAGGGAAAGCCTACAGAATGGGGTATTTTTAAAATGAACTTTTGTGTTGTGGAAACATACGCCCCACACAAAATCACCTACACTCAATAAAGAAATAGACACATTTATATAGGATGTATACTG
The DNA here is from genome assembly GCA_027560015.1 of Chloroceryle amazona. NCBI lineage: Eukaryota > Metazoa > Chordata > Aves > Coraciiformes > Cerylidae > Chloroceryle > Chloroceryle amazona. The sequence continues at coordinate 44,117 of JANHFX010029567.1, read as the reverse complement.
CCTGTTGTACAGATTTTGGTAACCATATGTACCAATATACTCACACGTACCAAAACACCTCGAACTCCTGGGGAAAGATCCTCCACTGGTGTAAATGGCCCTGGCTCCATTCACAAGCTGGAAGCTACTTCATTAACATCTGCTGAGGATCTGCTCCAGCACCTGCCTGTCGCAGGAGCCCATCTCTCTCCCTGGCTGCCTCTCGGCTCCAGCATCGGGCAGGTCACTGGCATGAATCAGTGCCTCCCACTAGCAGCTGCGTGGGAGGGAAAATAAAAATTCTGTTGGAGTAGGCATCAGTGAGGCCACTGATACCAAACTTCTTGGAGGAGATACGAATCAAGGAAAGCAGGGAATGACTTAATAGCAGGAGGATTCATCAAGGATACAAAACAGTTTGGATCAGGCATTTATGTAAGGTTCATTCTGGGAATAGAGAGGCAGCGCTTGCTGCCTGCCAGACTTAGCCCGAAAGTGAGCCCCAAAGCAATGCAGGTGGCTGGTGAGCATGGGCAGGGGTGTTTGTGCCTGCAGCAGTGTGAGTCACCCCTCTGAGGTACTGAGGGAAGCGGGTCCAGCTCAGGTGGTAAATATCCAAGCCAAAGTGGACATATCTCTAGTGAGAGCCCTCCCCAGGACCTCGTATGGGCTTTGGATCTGGGCCAGGCAGCAGGGAAACCCCTCAGGCACTGTCTGTCAAGTCCTCACTGTGTCCTGTGTTCCCCCTACTTAGCAATGATGGATCCTTTTTGACCCTGTTTATCATAACCTAGGGAGCTGATGTTATTCCCCATCTATTACTTCATTTATACATTTAACTTGAAGATCTTGTACACCCAGAGCTCAGAAGGGTGTTGAGGGTTTTGGGTGAGGTTCTACCCCAGGCTTGGAGCACTGGTTCTCTGCTGTGAGTCAGGACATTTTCTAGAACAAGCAGAAGGGGAGACATCTTTGGATTTGTTCTGCACTGGAAGGCACCAAATGCCTTTTACAAAAGCAGCCTCCACATACTACCAAGGCACACAGGAGGACAGAGGTGACAGAGGGTCTGTGGGAAGCTCAAAGCAGAGCTTCCTAGGAACAGCCCAGGGATGGCACAGGTCACCCAGCTGCAAGGGCTCACACCAGGAGATGAAGGGGAGGTGGGTGGAGGGAACACAGGCTGTGGAGGGAACACCTTCGCTGCTTCAGGCAGGGTCACTGAACAGGAGAGAAAACAAATGTGACTTGCAGGTGTGAAACCTTTGTAACAGGAATTGGGAATCCCTGCTCTCCCTCTGTGCAAATTGCCAGAGCTGTGGCAGCATGATTTAGGGAAAGCTGGGAAAATTCCCTCCTACAGCTCTTGAAGCAGAGGGAAGGAGGGTGCTGAGAGTCCCTGGGATCACCCCGCTGGACAGCTCTGCCCTGGGATGATGCAGCCAGCCCTGCTGAGTGGCAAGTCGTGCTTGTGCCAAAGCAAGGAAAAAACAACTTGGAGGGGTATTTCCTACTGCACAAAGGTGTCACTCACAAGCCATCCTGCAAGGAGACTATAAATTAGGGCATGGGTTTTTTTTCCCCCAGTGGCTAAATGTTCAGAAGTTACAGTTAAGTCTTCCTCTTTTCAAATGAAAGCTGAACCAAAGCAGCGCAGCTGTCTGCTGAGCTGATGGTGATGGAGCACGTTCACCGCTAGTACAAAGCGGTCTCAGCATCACCTGGATCCTCGCCTCCAGGAAAACGGGTTATTTCCTGCCTTAAATAATGCAGTGGAGAAAAAATAAAATGATGGGCTGGGTCACAGAAGCAAACAAAGCAAATGATGAGAAACCAACAGCAAAGGGACTCTGAGAAGAAGACGGTTTGCGCTTCACCGAGTGCTGAAACCATGGAAGCGTTAACAGTAAGTCAAGTGCAAGCCAGGCAGAGAGGAAAGCACTTCACTCCCTCAAAAGGAAATGCAATTTCTCAGAGGTTACTGCACAAGCTGTGAAGAAATTAACAGAATGGAGGGAATTTATTTGAGGACCTTGTACCACTCTTTGTACTTAAAACATCCAGTAAAAAATGTTCTTTACCTGGAAGGACCCATTATCTATCCACCCATGGATGGCCATATTTCCAGGCCACTATTTCAGTCCTTTTGAGGGCAGTGAAGCAGAGTTAGATCAAAAATAATGAGCCTCTGACTGTGCTTCTGTGGCTTCTTCCAGTCACGGAAGGCAAAAAAACCCACCCAAAAGGCAACAGGGCTGAAAATTCTTGAAATACTTGAAATTCAGAGACTTGCACCATGACAGGAGAAGGCAGATATTTCACATAGTAACAGATACCCACACAGTGTAAACTTGGCAGTGTATCAGGGGTCATGGTAGCAGCAAAGCTGGAACATGAACATTAGGACCAGACATATTTAAGGGCAGGAATATTTGCAGAGGAGTGCTCATCCTTCTCTATGTGTAGAAATACGGCAGAGGGAGAGTCAGGCCACTTCACAAGCATTGAGCCTTTGGAGTAAGAGCAGGGGTTGATTCACGTCTTTGACTTAACAAGAGGTGAAAAATAACCGCAGTGCAAGGCTTTTCTGTATGTAACTGCTACAACTATTTGAACCTAGATATCCTAGACAGGGATTTCCTCCCATTCCAGAAGGTAATTTCAAGCTTCAGGAACTTTGCTTCATTTTCTAGGAAGGCACCCCAAGCACATAATTTCTAGTTTTATTCACTACGGTCACAAGTTTCCTCTCCTTCATTTTGCAACAAGGGTGGGGGCTCTGTCCACGAAGGCACTGAACCTAGAAGTGCTTTGCAGTAGCATCTCCAATCATGCAAAGAGAATCACTTTGGCCAGCTATTTCCAAACCAAATCCCAGGATGCCAGATTATCATCCAGCTAAACAAGTGGCTGAACTGAGAGTTATCCCCTATCCATTTTCCTTGTAGGCAATTTACCCTTCCCCAAAACTTAGCCTCTCAATCACCTATCACGCAAATCAGCATTGACACAGGAATCAGCCTCATACTTCAAAGAAACCAAATATGCTTAAGAAAAAACCCCTCTCCTCTAGACAAGACCCGCGTCAAAATTTATCACCTGCACCAGAGATGTTTATTCCAAGAGGCTCTGTCTTTGCCCTTCCTTCTGTCTCAGTGCGAAACACGCATCTATTTTTGGCAGGCTTATTGGCATGAGTGGAATACTGTACCTGAAAGTGAGCAGTGCACAGAACTAGAGGAGCTTCTGACTGTGAGGGGTGCAAACTTTTCAAAAGACTGTGTGTTTCAGTAGCAAAGAACTTACCATGTCCTCTGTGAGATGTCAGCCAAGATTTGTAGATGTGAGTCATAATCCAAATTTTTCAGCTGCATCCAGTCTGTTCTGCCTACATTGCTCTTTAAAATCGAAGTTTCATGCTCTCCTCTGCCGGTAACTATCTTTATGCTCTTTCAGCAGCCACCTATTCTCTGATTTGTCATTACTTGTATCTCATTTCCTAAAGAGTTGAAGAGTAATGAGTCCTCTTATTCCTTTCGTGCTGCATCAGAAATTTCTAATAAGAAAAGTGGGATGTTAAAGGCAGTGGCTGCACAGCCCCGAGAGCCCGGAGGAGCTGAAGCAGGAGCAAGGCAGTGCCTCCCCTCCCCTCTGCCCCCCTGTGTGTAGAGAAGCAGTGCGATCCCCCCACAGTGGGATCCCAGTTTAACTCCCTTAGTGGACACGCACTTTCCCAACTAAAATTGCCTTTTTGCCATAATTTAAAACCCTTAATAACAAATGAACAGCTATTCCCTTGAATCTTTCTAAGTCTCATTCAAAAAGTGGATAAGCTCAGATGATGGCAGCTCAGGTTTTTCCAGGCCCCAGGAGGAGAACCTTGTACGCATCCTTTCTCCTTACAGCTCCAAAGAGGGGGGCTCCAGGCAGATACCACACATAGTATATGTGGGAAAGGCCACATCTGGCCTTCAGGGCTGATCTAGGGTCAGACTTAGAATCCATTCAGACTTTTTCTCTCCTCCGTCAAAACCCAGCAGGTGCCTCCTAAATGTCAGTAGCAACAGCTCTCTCCTAAAGAACAGGAACCTTGTATTTTACTCCAAGTTTTCTTTGTGGAAATTGTATGGGTTTGGTGCTTTTTAAAATATTTATTTTTTTTTTTATTTAAATCTGAATAGGAAACCAGGTGGTTTTATAGCTAACCCAAAGCACAGACCAATTCATCACCAAACCCAATACAGCATCTGAAGGGATTCAGATGCAGTCCTCTGACTTCTCTAGTTCTCTCTTTATGGGAGGTTATTTCCCTTAAAATGGCAGTCAAAAGGTTTTGCACAGCAATTCATATTTAACTCTGTGGAACGGCATAAATGCTGGTGAAAAAATAAGCAACAACATCTGATCCACACTGAAGTCCTTCCTTCCTCCCTGTACATCCTTACAATAGCTCCCTGCATCTCTCATTATTAAGGCCTTTGTAAGCCATGACAGATCTGTGGTGGTTAAGCAGTGTGAGCTAGCAGTGAGAGGCCAGTACTGTTACTGTCATTATTGATAGCACACTCAAGAGTAGGGGTTTTTTTTCCAGCTGTGTTTATTGCTGAAGCAGTTGGCATTACCTTTCTCCACAATTTTTGCCTGCAGAATGGTTTTCTCTGGATTCTGACAGACCAGTACCTGCAGATATATCTTCTAGCACAGAAATGATGCTGGATCCACATGTCAACTCATTTCTTTGTTCCCCCAGCAGCATTAACTTGAGTAGCTGGGGGAGCAGCTGAGGGTCTGCTCCAACATTTTGTGTGTCCTCCAGCATGTGTACAACACCCCTGCTACAAAAGCAAGCAAGCAACATATCAAGCAGAACCACCTAGAAGACAGATGTATCAGCTTCACCATGACTCAACCGAGACAGTTCTAGTATAAATGTATTTGCAAAGAGAGATTGCACCAAGTCCAAAGATCCTGGCCATAATTTGCAGTCAGCTGGGCCAGCAGGGCTTCTTCCTGCTCTGGTTAAAGTCAGCAGCCAAATTTCCATTGCCTTTGCTGGGAACACATGCACATCAGCTGTGCCAGTCTGCCAGGGGCAGTAAGGCAGGAATAGAAACCCCATGTGAAAGTGCAGCATGGAGCCTTATGTATGCAAACCATGGACACCTGTGGTGGGATCTGGCCAGCTTGGAAAGTGAACAGAACAGATGAAAGATCTCAGCAGCCAGGCTGGGAGGGCAAGAGCTATCTTGAAACTGAAATGCTGAAGATCAAAACCTACAGCTGGTGCAAGTGGTGCAGTTGTCCTGGAGCAAGTATGTCAGCTGGGAACCTTGGCATTGACCTCTGAGATACCAACTGTCCTTTCTTCCTTCTTCTTTGCCCATAGGCTGTCACCTTAAGCACATCACTTCCTCTCGCTCACTGTGCTTCCTTGAACACATCTGTATGGGAGAATGAATAGCCTCCCCAGCTAGCGAGCAACATCACCGCTGCAAAACACCTCTTCGGTGGATAACCAAGTGGGTAGAAATCGCACACAAAGGCACATGTCTTTTCAGTTAGAGGGAGTAAAGCAGCAAAGAAGCCACTGAGCCAGGAAGCCTCTGAGAGAGACCGTAAGTGGTTATATGTGAATTCACTGCTCTGTTGCTGACTGACATCAGGCTCTTGGGGCTCAGAGAGATCTGTTTCACTTTAAAGAGAAAACTCCTCCAGGGATCTCATTAGCACCATCATGAAAGACAGAAAGGAACTGGAGGTTGGTGGAGGGGTGATGTTTCAAGGGTAACAGGACTTAAGCGCTGTCAAGCTGCATTTAAACTGGCAGGGGAAAGAGGCTGGGAGCACTTTGCCCTGTTGGGACAGCCTCAGTGCCCCAAGGAAGGCTGCCTCCTTGCCCTGTCTGCAAGGGGGGGGGGGGTGTCAATGTTCAGGAGACCAGCTGCCCAAAAGCTCAACCCGAGAGAACTACTCACTCACCTGCACTCCTGGGGCAGTTTTCCTCCTGCCAGAATTCCTCACTCTCACTCTTTCTGGGGTTTTTCCTCTTCCCCCCTCCCATCACTGGCTGGACACTGGTTTTTGTAGGTGGCAGTAGCTCCAGCCAAGTTCATGCCTCCACAGCTGGCAGCAGAAGACAAGGCACCCATGGCTGTGTTTGCCGTGGAGAAAGGTATGCTGGCATTGTCAAACAGCTGTCCCACTCTACAATGCTGAGACTGGTTTGACACGGGATCCCAATACATTTTAAGCTGATTGCTCCTTGAAAGCCGCTTCCACCTCTCTGAATACTCCATTGCAAGAAGGGGGTGAAGCAGTCCGAAAGTGCAGTTTAGTGGATACAGAACATGGGTAGATTCCCCTCTTTTAGAGTGAGAAAAGTCACAAAAGCAACTCACACCAAAAAACCCTCAAAGAATCCACAAAAACAGGAGGGAAAATAATCCAACTTAGTTAATTCAAAGGAACACATCTTAGTTATAACTGCAAATCAGCTTAAGAAATTCAGACAGACCTAAGTCAGGGCCCCTATGCTATTGCTCACCAAAGGTAATATTCACTATTACAATTTCTTTTATGTAGCATCATAAAATGCCAAAGAGAACTGTGCTTCTTTCACGTACATCCTGTTCAAAGCAATTGGTGCATCTTGCTTGGATCACCTGGCAAAGAAGAGAGATGCGTTCATCTCCCTGTGTCTTGAAGAAATCAAGGAGAGATGTTTATCAAGGGAATGAGTAATACAAATGGTTTGGCTTTCAGCAGGCTTGAAAATACATACAGCAGGTTCCAGGGTAGGTCTTTTAAAAATTAATTAGCAGTGAGTGGGTAAAGGAGTGATGAGTGTTATCCTCTGTGCTGCAGTCTTGTTTAACTTAATAAAAGTGATTGAACTATAAGATCCCAGTGAAACCCCTCCTAAAATTAAATGTTTATCCAGAAATGGAGCTGTTTGGTCCACAGTAGGAATCACCACGTATTCTAAACTCCATCATGTTTTGGCTCCTAACACTGTGTATCTGACAAGATCGTCAGGGTCCCCTAAACATTTAGCTTGGTTTTTGTTATAATTTAAAAACAATAGGAATTTGAAGCCTAGTTTATCCAGATGAGTTTGGATCTGCTTCTGTAAGCACCTGAGATATAAACATCTGCCAAAAATTAATTAGGTTTATTCTACATTTTAATGAAAATCTGACAATAAAAGTTTGGGGAAGACAAAATTCAGACTTTTTCCAGAAGGTTTCTTTGACTTGCAAGCCCCACAAGGAAGCTGTGAAACAAAGCAAAAACTACATCAAAGCAGTGGGCCTGGCAACGCTAGTAAGGACTATCATGTAACTATCTTCTCCAATCCAAGTGCCTCTTTCAGACCTTGATATGTCATTCAAGAACAGAACATTTATAACTGCAGAGAGTAAAGCATACCTTTAGTGACTGATAAACTGTCCAGAGAGGGATTGGAAGCTCTGCTTGCTCCTGGCTGACCACTTCAAAGGGCTCCCACAGGCTGAGCAGAGGGACCTGAACTGCAGCCCTGTGTGACAGCAGCACCCTTCGCACCGAGGCTTTGACAGTGGGAGCCCATCTCTGCATCCCTTGTGCAGCTAGTTTCCTTGAGATTCACTCCTGCTTTCCATAAGCACAAAGCAAAGGAGACTTAGGCCTGCCAAATTCACAGCCATGAATCAGACCTTAAGCACTTAAAATTTCCCAGGTGGTGGTGACCAAAACAAACTGCTGGGAATTCATCCTTCAGGTCACCTCTTAACGTCATAGGGCCAGCAGCAGTGACCAAAACCCAAGCTGGGCAAACAGTGCATTGGGACAGCCAGTGGCGATCTTGCCAACTAAAATCAAAGTGAGAAACAGAAGCAGAACTTGTTAGAAGAAGCAAACCTGTGTGATAATCAATCAATGCCAGATGATCCCTACTGGAAAGCAATCACCTCCATGCTTCAAATATCTCACCGAACATTTTCCTACATCCATCAACACACCAGGAAAGTAATCACGAGGTCTTGTGCAGTGCCAACAAAGATAACAGAGTGTACTCAAGCAGACACCATTGGCTTCCTCTCTGTGAGAGCTCAGACCCTATGTTAGCAGGGGCTAATGAGTTGGGAGAGAGCTGCAAAAAGCAGCACCGCCCCTGCAAAATCAACCAAGTGACCCAGAGTCTTGGACACGCTGATACATAAGCTTTGTTCTTCCTAGGTACTCTGCATCTTACAGCAGGCAGGTACCAGGGCAGCTGGCACCAACTCTGCAGCTTCCCTATGACACCTCTGCAGAGCTCTTATTCATTAATCTATTTCAAGTTGCTCTTAAATGACCTCCATATAGATAGGAAAAAATCCCCAGTTTGCTCAGCTGGTGCATTTGAAGTGCTTAGAGACATCACTACAGTGATAAAGCTTTTTTTCTCTTTTTTAACCCCTCCTGTTAAAAAAAAACCAAACAAACCAAACCAAACCAAATAACTGTTCAGAAGATGTATTTCCTCTCTTCTCTCTCATGCACACACACACTTTTTCTGTTGAAAAAGCTCACTCACAATGCAGTTGTGATCTGTGGGATCCTATACCTGCAGGTGAACACACAGAGCTGTATCAGGTACCCCCATGGAGGCACAGGCATCACAGCATCAGCCGGGCACAGAACAAAATCTTAAGTTTCATCCCTACGTCCAGAGCATACCTTGCCAAGCTCCTTCGGTCGGTCTGCTATAGCCAACAGCACTTGGGACATCCACGCCTACACAGGGGCTGAATTTGGGCTAGGCTACTAGCTGGGAGAGGGATGTAGGTCAATTTAAAAGCCTAGTAGGCTTTTTAATGTCCCAGCAACAGACACTGTATCACTCATCCCAATTAGCCAAAACTTCATCCCAAGCAGTTACACAGGGATCACAGATGCTTCTTATGAGGTGCTGCCCTGCAGCGGTCAAGGTGGCAAGGTCTGCTCCAGATGAACCCCTCTATGGAATATGTGGTGTTGAAGGTGGTGTTAAGAGCAACCGTGTCTTTCCCAGAAAGTGACCTCTTTCCAGAGTGAAAGCAAAGCTCTAATGAGAGGAATAAACAAGCATCTTGCTCACTTCTCATGTGACAGGTCGGGGCTATGTTCTGTATGTGTTTGTTTCAAGAGGAACTGCAGGACATCATCTGAGAGTCCAGGTGTTCTGCTTCTTTCTTCCAACGTGACTTCCCCTTCATCTGGCTTTGAAAAACAAGCAGTAGTGGGGTGGTTTGGAAAGATCTTGCACCCATCTCTGTTCAAGACCACTTGGGCCATTTGCAGGCAACGTGATGCATATTTTGTTCCACCCTGCTTTGCTAGCTCTGAGATCTTCTGTGACAGACATCGTGATGCAGTCTCATAGGTGGGATCCATGATGTCTGGGCGTCTTTTGCAATGCATTTTGTAGAAGACATCAAGAGATTTCCTGATGCTGGTATCTTCTGCACTATCATGTTCATACATCTGTGAGACAGTAGCAGCATTAGGTGAAGTGGGCTCACACAGACCTGCTTTTGAATAACATCTCACGTTTGCGTTCTCAGAGCCTCCAGCAGAAAAGCTCACAGGAACTGCAGAGGGTAGATTGTTCTCTCCTGCAAAGACAAGATCAATGAAATTCATTAGTCACCAGGTCATCCCCGTGGCAAAATCTTTTTTTGTCCCCCCTCACTGCAGTCTGGCAAGCAGTGTCTGTGCCGGCGTGAGCTAAGTACTGCTTTAAACTTGTCTGGACTGCCAGAGGGGCTTGCCGCACAGATTTGTGCAAGATGGGCTGTATTTGGGGATCTCACAGTAGTATCAGCCTCAGCCCTCTGCAGTGAATGAACCTGATTGGTGGTATGGACCTCCTGTCTCTAAGTTGTACTTCCAAATGGGTGAAAATTGGGATCTGCTGCTGCTGCTGGAGATGACAGCTGACACCTAGGGAAGTCTAGTCTACAGCTGGAGCAGTTCCACCTCTATTTCCATTTTCTCCCTTCAACTTAGGGCTAATCCTTCCCTTTTTGTAGTTCTCAACTTCACTCCTACAGCACAATGTTCAGTCCTGTCCTCCAGCTTTTAGCTTGCTAGATCTAGAGCTTCCAAACCAACACTGTTATTGTAAACTGCACAGTGTTTGTGAATGGGGCTCGCAAAAGGGCACCTTTGTGCTTCTCCATGAAGTTCCACTTTTGCAGACCAGCTGCACTAAATGCTCTCCTCACATCCTGCTGGAAATTTTATACATAAAATTCATGTAAAGGCTAAGGACTCATACTTGCTTAGCTCTTCTCCTTCCTTGCTGACCCACATCTCTGGACAACAGTGAGAGCTGTGGTTCTCTTCTATTCCAATGCCATCAAGGGGGATGCTTTGTCCTTGCATATAATTAATACAGCATCAGCACAGAGACACTTGGCAACAGTGCGACCAGGGTGATCAGCAAGCCACACAGCTTCTAGTAGGAACAGCCTCCATAAAGAGACCTTGAATTGGGCTCTTGCACCCAGGGAGTGCCTCTAACCACAAGCTCATTTCCAAGCTTGCTGTGCCATGCTGTTTGCCAAGCACCTGAGTCACAGACAAGAAAAATTTCTATGGCTCAGTCAGAGGTTGCACAGCCGTCATCTGCAAGTTATATAAGCAGGACACAAGGAGTCAGAAAATAGCTTGGTCTTTTCTAGTTCTGTGAAAGATGAAGCAGAGTGCAGTCCTTCATTTTGGTAAAAGATCTAGTTCAAAGGAAATCTCAGTGTGGTGACAGAAGGCTGTTCTTTCCCTCCCAGTACACAAAGAGCTACCTTCCCCTTCCTGAGTGGTCAGAGATTCATTAAAATGAAGTAAAGACATCTGTGCAGCCATGCTGTACATTGCCTCTTTCTTCCTCCCCATACTTCCTATCTTTGATCTTTTCAATTTTATTTCATCTCTGATTCTGCAATTTTAGATAGATTTTTTTTCTTCCTCTTGTAATGTGTCATTTCCAATGCAGTACAAAGAAAAGCTTAGTGGCCTTCTTTTAATATCTACATATTCCATCAGAGTAGCAAATCAGAGCTAATCAAAGAGAACAGTTCCATTTTGCCTTTGCTAATCTCTCTGCCTTGGTACCTATGTTAAGTTGGAACTGAAGCGTCATGCATGTCTGATAATTCAAGCAAGTGGCACTTGCGCTCAGACTCTGGTGGCAATTGCAGACCCTATGCCATGCTGTCATCTTGCTACTTCTTTTGTACAGTTCACAGCCATATTTTGCAAAAGAGCGACAGCTGCCTCCAGCAACAAATCTCAACCCTACATGATCTGGGAAGAGCAAAATCCTGACAGTTTCATGGAGCTTTGCAATGCTGTCCTGCCTTTCTCCCAAGATCTTAGACTGGACATTAGCAAAATCTTCACTGTCCCTGGAGGTAGTTAAAAGAGGTGTAGATGTAGCACTTACAAACATGGTTTAGTGGTGGACTTGGCAGTCTTAGGTTTACAGTCAGACTCAATGATCTTAAAGGTCTTTTCCAACTTAAATTATTCTGTTCTGTTCAATTCCAGTATAAGCCACTATGTGCTATAAAACAGCCATCCTCTGTTGAAGGACAATCAACTGAAGAAGTGACTGATAAGTATTTCAGGGGTATATTTTGGAGTTTGATTATCATAGAATCATAGAATGGTAGGGGTTGGAAGAGACCTCTGGAGATTATCAAGTCCAATGCCCCTGACAGCACAGGATCATCCAGGGCAGGCCACACAGGAACAGGGTTTTGAAAGTCTCCAGAGAAGGAGACTCCATAACCTCTCTGGGCAGCCTGTTTCAGGGCTCTGCCACCCTCACAGTGAAGAAGTATTTTCTCATGCTGAGGTGGAACTTCCTGTGTTCCAGTTTGTGACCATTAGCTCTTGTCCTATCACAGGGCACCACTGAAAAGAGACTGGACCCTTCTACTTGACACCCGCCCTTCAGATATTTGTAAACATTCATAAGATCCCCTCTCAGGCTTCTCTTTTCCAGACTAAACAGCCCCAGAGCTCTCAGCCTTTCCTCATAAGAGAGATGTTCCAGTCCCTTCATCATCCTTGTAGCTCTCTATTGGACTCTGTCCAGTATTTCCCTGTCCTTCTTGGACTGCAGAGACCAGAACTGGATGTAAAATGATTAGTCCGAAAGTACTCCATTATATTATTTGTGCAACAGTTTTCTTTCAGTTACTGATTCAACTTTATATAACTCTATTTTTCAACAGTAGGCCCTATCCTTTTTTTGAATTTCTTTTCCAGCAAAGCCTTCTTAAGGCAAGACTCAAAAAGTTAGATGCAGAATTCCCAGAACCAATCTATATCCCACAGTCGCATCTTTCCTCAGCTTTCCTGACATACCCTCTCAAACTGTGTGCCAAGACTGATCTCTGCAAATACACTCAACCCTTTTCCTCTCTAAATAATATCAGTCAAGATATAGAGGTCCTTCCTTGACACCCTTGGAAGAGCTGATACTGCTGTTGTAACGCACAAATCTCATGAATGACTTATAAACCACAGGGCACAAGACCAGTAGCTGGATGCCTGCAGGGTCCAGAAAGAAGTTCTCGGCTGGACTACACGTAGAACACACAAGCACACTGTGTAGACCAGCGAGAATGCTGAAAAAAGCATAGGCAGCATTAAACTGATGATCTCTTTCCCTCTCCAGGCACCTGCAACCTTCAAGCAGGCCGGGATCAGCAGAATCACAGAATTGTCACAGTTGGAAAAGACCTCTAAGATCGCCGTGTCCAACCATCAACCCCCCCTCCCCAAAAAATCCCCAAAATCCAGAACAATTCAGCATCCCACCAGAGCATGTCCTGAAGTGCCTCATCTACATGTTTTTTTTAATACCTCCAGGGATGGTGACTCCACCACTGCCCGAGGCAGGCTGTTCCAGTGCCTGACTACTTTTTCAGTAAGTGCTGCTGCAAAACGTAGACCTCTCTGGCCAGCTGTCAGCAGCAGGAAAAATGTAATATTTTGTAAACTTTTTACCTTTCCATGGCAAACTTAACACATATGTCCCACACCCTTATGTTGGCTTGGCCCAACACCTACAGAAGTCAATACAAAGATGAGCAGATCTGAAAACTTGCACTCCATTCTCCTGCAATGGAGTTGCATTACCAGAGAATCTGGTTCAAATTATTTTTAGCTATTTTCACTCATTTATACTACAAAGCATATGTTAAAGAGGAAAAAAAAAAAAAAAAATTAGCACAAAATCCTGACACCCAAAAACTGAAACAGGTCATTACTCATGCCTTGATTTCATTCGCACATGATGGGTAATCATCACTAAGAATGTGTATTATTTCATCTGCACCTCCATTCCATGCTAATTGAAGTTCACCATTTGCAGCTTATTAGTAGAAGACCCAGGGGCTGATAAAAGGATATTCTTTGTGTTTATAAACCTGCTGCTAAAAATTTAAAGTTGCCATCTGGTACAAGAACACAGCCCTACTGCCCGAAGCACAGAAGCAAATTCTGCTTTGGACTCAGGCCACTTTCAGTGATGCACGCACTCCACAATATTATTATTATTTGCACTTCTACAAAAGCAGCTCACGTAGCAGTTTAAGTCTCTGAATGACTGTGTTCAAACACCCACAGAATGTAAAATAAGACATCCTTCAAAGAGCAGAGCTCCTACACTGCTGTTTTTCTGGAGAAAGACATTTCCCCCAGTTCTGGTGGGCAGTGATCCTCGCAGCTACTGCTGCTTCACTAGAGCTGGTGTTGCTAAGATCTCTGCCTCTGTCCCTTACAGAGGCTGAGCTGGGTGCCAGCAGCTGCTGATTCTCTGGTTACATCTGTAGCTGGATTTGTCCAAGCGTCCTGTCCTCTCCCACACCATCTGATGCCTCCCAGGAACCTGGTGTTTAGGACATGTGGTTCCCCTCCTGCCCAGTCCAGAAAGGCCCATCCTATTATGAGGGTGTATGAGATTTATGCTGTAGATCTGAGTATGGGAGAGCTAAACCACAGTGTTTTGTTATCACCAGTTCTGTGAAAAGGGCAATTACATTGCTTGTTTTAGGGCGGGAATCATTTGCCCAAGGGCTTAGGAATGACTCATCCTTGGCACAGATGGAGCTCTAGTGTAAGCACACCAAAATGAATGCCAATCTCATACCCACCCCAGAGCTGCTCTTGTGTTCTCGGGAGTTAGACACTACTGGAATAACCCTGTTCAACAAGGGCAGCAAAGCACCATCTCTAAATGGTTCAAGCCCTCAACCCCTTGCAGCTATTTGATTGACCACACACTGGATAACTCAGAACAAGGGTTGAATTTCTCTGGATGCCTCTATTGTGCCACCCTAAACAAGGATAAGAAAACTATGAGACTGTTTTTTTTTGAACAGAACTAGTTTAATTTGGAGACATAAAAATTGCCCTCATGTTCACAGTAGTGATTGAAGTTCAACTAGAAGTTGTTTAGATGATGCTAGAGCACATCCTCATGTTGTAAAGGCAGTGATAGGACAGATAGGAGTTGGAGTATCTCAGAGTGACAGAGATTATTTAGGTGCTCAACTCTGAGACCGTGCACTGAGAAAACATGTTTCTGCTTCCTACTACAGCAATCCTGCCACCTGCGAAGGCCCAAAGAGACCATCAGGATCAGCTTCTCTGAAGAGATGACCCTGAACAAAGATTACCAGAAAACTACGCAACACAGCCGTGGGAAGGAAAAACAGGAAAGGAGAGAATAACTCTTTCCTTGGGTGAGACTATCCTGAAAGTCACCAGTACTTTACCTACCCTCCCTGGGAGTAGATGGGGCTGAACATAACAGAATACAGTTTTTTTTCAGAATAGCTGAAGAGCAGGAGGAGACATGTTCTAGCTGGGGAGTATGAAGACAAACTCCCACTCTGGACTCCCATATCGGAGCTTAAAATACCACCTTTCCTGAGGCACCACCATGAATTTATGCCAAGTTCAAGATCTGAAAGAGACCACAGATCCTGCTTCTTGGCACATCACAGTTAATTGGTGCTCCCAAATTCTTGCTCAGAGAGAAAGAAGGAAGACTATCCTCTGTCAGTCACAAAATCAGCCACTTCTGGCCCTGGACATCTCACCTGCCCTGAACACTGCCACCTGTTCTTCAGTGTGCTCTTTCTGCCCACAGGAGTCTTTTCCCCACTGTGACTTGTTACAGATGAAGTCACAGGTATTGTATCACAGGGTGTCAGGGGTTCAAAGGGACCTTGGTGATCTTTGAGTCCAACCCCCCTGCCAGAGCAGGATCATATAATCTAGCTCAGGTCACAAAGGAAGGTATCCAGGCATCAACACATTTTTGACATCCATGGACAATGATGAGTCATACAAAGGAGGAACTTAAGTTACCAGTTGCTTTAATTGATGGTACCTGTTAAAAAGGGCCATTCAGAAGTTCTCCCATGTTGTATTATTTCTCTTTTCCCATCAACCTGTCAGGATGTGCCTGGGTTGAAAGCAATCATCCACAAATAAGGGGTCCTTGATTTTGTGGTTGCTGTTAAATGGTAAGACAAGTGAACACAGATGCTAGCCCTGAGGGTTGCTATAGCTCTCTTACCAATCCTAGAAAATCCTTTCTTTTATCTCTATCAAGCATGACCATATGGCATGGAAAAGCTCAAACTGAGGAAAAACTACTAGGGCTTTAGCAGAGCTCCCAGCTGACAGCAAGTCTCTGCAAAATTGCATGACTTGGGGGGGATGCATCTATCTGCACAGGAGGCAAAACCAGGTCCCATGTCACAGGAGAACTTCTTACATGCCCATGTGCCTTACAATCACACTCTGAGCACTTGAGACAGCTAATGCAGGGAAAACTGTATTTTTTTTCCTTTCCACGTGGCTAATTTCCAGTGGGAGTGCACATACCATCACAATAATGCAATTCCATTCTGCTCTGGGAAGAAAAAAGAAATCTAGGGACATTTTAGCAGGATCTCATTATATCCCAATCTCACGCAGCACTTTAGACTGCCAGTAATCGCACCCCTGTGTACTCAGGCATTGCAAAGTTAGAACATTTTGGGACCAATTCCTATTGCCCTTACTTGCATTGATAAAATGTCCATTGATTGCAACAGTTTACAACTCATGTATGAACTGCTGATTACATACATCCCTTTACATGAGCTGTAATATGTTTGCACTGTATGATTTCCATTACTAACATTTAAACTGAAATATCACCAAAAAAAAGTTTCAAAAAAGCAAGTATCATTCTGCTAGGTGCTGTACAAACACCTATCACTTTGAGTAAATACCGAATCCTGAAGCCTTGCAGGAATTGTGGTTAAGTTTACACTTTCTCTGCACACATCTCTGCCTTGCAAAAAACAGCTACTTTGTTCTTGCACTGTTGTTTGGAAAACCTTCCAGCATTTAAAGCAAAGGCAAAATGGAATTTTCAATGACATTATCATTCAAAAAGACTGTTGTAAGAAGAATAAAATTGTTCCTTGTGGATATTTAAATTGTGAACTGAAAGTGAAAATAAGAATATAATAAGCCTTGCTACTTTGCTGTCTCCGTGATGACACACAAACCAGCTTTTTCCTGCCATAATACGCAGTAGGATATAGCTCACAAGACAGTATTTGTGAGACTCTGCTTTACACATGACATAACCACCTATATTCCTTATCCACCAGCCCACAGGAGAGGCACATGTCGCTGTGCCTGACTGCTGAGGAGCTGGCCAGGCGCTGTGCAAATGCTGACTGCTCTGTCAGGAGACCTGAAGGAGGTGAGTGTAGGAGGGTGGGTGAAAGACAGCAGGAAGGGAAGGAAGAGGATGGAGAAATTTGGGGACTGGAATAGAAAAGGAAGGCAGTGATGAAGGAATAGCGCTGGGTATAGCCCAGTACTGAGTCAGGCTCCCTGCTTTTTACTTCTACCTGCTGCACATTTGTGGTGTGAAAAGTTGGGGGGGGGGGGGTGTGACTTTAATTTGCGTGCAATAAGACGCAAGCAGTTATTCTGGGGAAGCACAAACCCTTCCCTTTCTGTTTAACTCCCTTAGTAATTTGAAATTCAAGAAAAATAAAAAGCTTGACAAATGGTAAAGTGCTTTTGAAATGCAATAAGCAGGCACAAGCACATCCCCTAGACACTCTACCAAATGTTACACTTGGCATTAAGCTCTGCCCTGCTCCGAGAGCTCACAGCTGGTGCCTGCTGTGCTGTACTTTTAAGGCAGCTGGAAAACTCAGCTAAATGAAATATTTCAAGAGAATGCACTAGTTAAACACATTGGATTTAATGAACCATAGACCAAGTCAGCTACAGTATGAACTCCTACAAATTAACACTCCTTATTTGCTGAAAGCCAAGAGATAGGCACCGCTGTCATCTCACAAACCTGTTCCTAAGCAACCAGGCCCTGTGGTCTGGGCAGAAACACCGGCATTGTCATAAACACCATCACTTATAGCTGTGTGCTGCTGATGGTATATCCTCAGCCGGGCCCCATAGTAATGGGCATTGCATGTAACTGTCTCTGGACAGCTACTGAAGTGCAACAGCATACAGGAACATCCCTCATTGCAAAGATCCCAGGTATCTCCAAAGAGATGGGCAGCAACACAAATGGAGTGCCTGAGATTTTATTTTTACAAGGCAAGTTCCTCCCTTGGAGCTGTTCTAAAAACAGAAATAGCGAAGTTAGGAACTCTACAAATAGGTATATTTACAGTGGTTTAATTTACATGATTCTGTAGGCAGTAAAAACCCCTAAAGCATCCTATTTGTCTCAGACTGTGATTTAAAAAAAAGCTTCTTAGGATCCAAGGTTAAGGATTCTACTATGAAGAGAAACCTTTCTCTGGAACATAAATAGTGAAAAACCTGTTTATGTAGCAGAAAACATTAACTGTCAATTAAAGTTATTACTCAGCAGATAAGGGCATCAAGAGGCTTTATTAAACTGCAACTACCTGCTGCCTTCCTATTACATGCACAGTCTTGGGAACTGACAGACAAACTCACTTTGTCTATCTAACACTAGAGGCACCAATTTCCAAAACAAAACTCTTGACAAGGCTTCTTAAGCTAACTGCTCAGCTACCAGTTAGGCATTAAGAGAGGACAGGGAAGTGCCTGCAAGGTACCACCGCACGTGTTGATGTGCACAGACACAGCAGCGCTGTGCTACAACAGCCTCTCCTTAGCCACAGCAGAATATCTCAGTGGGTTTTCATCTTTTGATGGGCAGATCCAACATGAGCATCCCCAAGTCCAGCCTCTGCCTTTTTTGTAGGTGAAAGTAAGAACCATCTTCATGTCTCAAATCCCTTACTAACCAAGACCACAGCATCACTCTGCCCATGGGGAGGATTCACACCATTTGAGTCAAGTTTGGCCCTTGACCCCTTTCCTCCTGTGAGTAGGCAGAAGCCTTTATTAAAAAGACTGGGTTTTCCTTCTTTTAATCAGTGACCTGCAGTGATGCTTTTTATACACAGAAGGCTCTAATTTAGCCCCAGATCATATTCGTCTTTAAGCTCCTGCTATTGCAGAATAAAAGCAAAGGTCTGGTGTTTAAAACCAGTGATAAATGCTTTTTTCCTGCCTAAAAATTATAAACGCCAGTCTTGTTTCTGACTCTGTAGAGTCATGTCTTCATGAACTGTTAGCTTACAGACGTAAAAAGAATTTCCCAAAGAGCCCTTATTAACTGAAAGGGAAGGAATTTTTACTTAGTCCCTGGGTTCAGTTACTAGCTACTTAACTCCAGAATTCGGAAAAGGATTTGCTGTGCCCACCTCTTCAGCTAAGAGCTGAGAAAGTCCCTTGGGAACCTGAATCATCCAAGGCAACCTCTTGCAGAGACAAAGAGGGACTGATGAAAGACAACATTTTTCATAGTTCTAAGGTAAAAGATGAGCAGGGAAAAAAGCTTTCCTGTTTCTGGCAAGACACAAAGGAAAGAGACTGTACTTTCAGACATTCTGCAGATGTTGCTATGCAGAGCTGATGAAGCTGTGAACTGAAATTAAAAGAGGATGTGAACATCTATGTGGATGACAAATAGTGATCGTAGACAAGTCTAGCAGAAAAAAAAATCTGGATGAGTTATTAAATCCTATTCTTTGGGGCTTCAACTAAACCTCTTGCTAGAGGCAAGAATGGGGCCCAACAGGCAGCACATTGTGTGCTGCAAACACCTGTTTTGGAGGATGGGGATGAAATATAGGGAAGGAAACTGCCTGTTATTCTGAAACAGTAATGGCCACTGCAAATGACAGGAAGCAACTCTAGATTACTAAGAAAATATCGCTGTATTTTCAAGTATTAGAAATAAAACAAACTCCAAAGCAATATCCTTCCTTGATATATTAAATACTTTGTCTTTCATTCAGAGTCACACATTTTCAGTACTCAAGAGGACCAACAATCCTCAGCTGATGCCTTTGGCAAGAACAGGAATAAGCAGAAAGCTCTCACTGGAGATCAATAACTCATGTTTCAGCATCAGTTTACAAAATTCTACCTTCCACATCTACTTGCAGAGTGACATGTGTGACCGTTCACCTGGAAAAAGAAGAATATGATGCTATTTATACAGCTGAAATAGAAGGGGAAGAGCCTATCATAACAGTAGTTCTTTAATGAGAAGAACAGACTAGAAGATCAAAATATTCCGTAGGAATTAGCAAAAGATTTGCTTTGTTTACAGACTGCGTGAACTTTGAAGAGGAGAGGTGAGGGGGATTATTCAGTGTATGCCACTTTCTCTTGCCATTATAGCACTTGAAAGTCCAATTCATTATGAAATTAGCACCCACAAACACACATACAGTTTACACTGCAGAGTTTCACATGCATGTCAGCTCTGCTTCCAAACAGCTATGGACAGCTGTGGACACAAGTGCCATGAGAATCATAGGCAGAAAGTTTCTAGACCAAGAACATACTGCAAAGCAAGATACTTTTAAAGCATCTTTCTTGAATTGTAGGTAAAATTACTTATAACTATTTTTGAGAAAATTTAAATATTTATGACCTATAATAGTACCAATAACCATCTGCACAGGAGGCCCTGCACTTGGGAGCCTGAATCCTGATGTGGAATTGATGTCTGGGTACCACAGGGCATCTACTGCAAAAGCTGTTGCGGTGAAGAGAAAATGCTCTAAAACTTGTGGAGGTTGAAACTGGAGTTAAATAAGGCAGAAGAAGTGACTTAAATATACATGGTGATGACTGACATATAACTTCTGCTCAACTCTTTACCCCCTCCAATTTGCACACCTGTCTGTCTCTTAGTCACATGCATCTGTGTGCATTTGCTCAACTTTCTACCACCAATTTATTATTTAGGTTCAGATCCCAAATCAGTGGATTGATTTTCATAAGCACTGAATATACAGATGGTCTCACCAAATTTAAAAGAAGCCATAGAGGATTTAGCTCTTCTGAAGGCAAAGCCATCTAAGACTTGAACTTCAGTAATTCTTCATCAGCAGATTACTACAAGTTGTACAACAGCAAAACAAGAGAGGTAACTTTTGGTTCTCCGACTTTAAGACCCTGATCTTTCATTTTTTTTGTCTAAGGCCAAAAGCATGAGTGGGGGAATGCAACACAAAATACTTACAGATGGACTGATTCTCTCTTGATGCCATACAGATGGCTGAACGTGTGCATTCTGACCCTCTTCAGATCACAGAATCACAGAATGGTAGTGGTTGGAAGGGGTCTCTGATCTAGTCCAACCTCCCTTTTACAGCAGGTTCACCTACAGCAGGTTGCACAGAAATGTGTCCAGGTAGGTGTTGAGTAATCTCCAAAGGAGACTCCACAGCCTCTCTGGGCAGCCTCTTCCAGGGCTTCGTCACTCTCACAGGAAAAAAGTGTTTTCTCATGTTTACATGGAACTTTCTGTGTTCCTGTCTGTGCCCACTGCCCCTTGTTCTGTTGCTGGGCACCACTGGGAGCTTACAGACACCCATCTCATTCAATAGCAGGCCCGCATTTTTCCTAGTCTTCCTTTCGCTACTGATGTACTTGAAGAAGCCCTTCTTGTTGCCCTTGACTTCCCTTGCCAGATTTAATCCAGTTGGGCCTTAGCCTTCCTCTTTGCATGGAAGAGCAAAACTCTTTACACCTCCAGTCAGGATTGATCTTTCACTGAGACAACAGAGGAGCACTTGCTGAGGTGGTTTTCTGAATGTATTTGCAGTAAGATGATTTTAAAACCACACTTGTGAAAATATGCTGCATGTCAGACAAGGGCAGAAAGGGCAGCAGTTCTTTTAGATGCAGGAGTAGGAAAAAAAACCCACAAAAATGTATCTTAAAAAGCACAGGAAAACAGCAGGTGCAAAGGTAAAGAAATCCAGTGATATTCTGGTGAAGGTCTGAAGGTAGAGTGAGGCATTTTCTCAGTCACCCTCCAGGCCTGATGTGGTTGTGTGCATTGAACAGGCTGTGCAGTGACTGAGCAAGCCCAAAGTGGCTTGACAAAGAAAGAGCAGAACTATGTCTCTGTCCTCTCCTCAGCCCCACCATGTGGAATGTGGAATCATGCAGCTTAGGGCTGTTTTTTTTCTGCATTGCCAGAGGAAGCTTGTGCATGAGATATTGATCATAAATGAAAAAATAGACTCAAAAATAAGAATGGAAGCAAGATACCAATCTCCACCTATCAGCTTTCCACAGGCTAATAAATGAAACATCCTCATATTGAAGAAATCAGAGAATCACATATATCAGTCATCAAGGAAATTTTCAGGAGACAGACAATGAAATCTCAACAGAATACAATGAAAAGCAAGAAAGATGCACAAGTTTAATAACTTGGCAGTATTTGTTCATCACTAGTCTGTGGCATTTTGGCTTGCTACCTCAAAAGTGCACTGAATAAACATTTAAGCCATCTAGTTTTGCTGCAGTATTATGTGAAATCAAGTAAGAAGTAGAAAGATTATTGGACTAGAGCAATAGGCACATTTACACACCATTCACAAATGCTGGAGGCTTGAGAACCGCAAGGGCTTTTTCTTAATTATCTACATGCTGTTTTGGGAATCACTGAAAATCTCTTCCATCAGAACCAGCTTGATAGAAAATTGGATTTCGAAGAGGAGTGTTTTGCCATTTAATCAGTCAGCTTTCTGCAGGAACTGCTGGATTGCTAATAAACCAAGCACCTGAAAACTGAAATCAGAAATGGTTATCATGTAAGAACTGCATTAGAGTGAATCCTCAGGCCCTTAATGGGCTACATTCACCTGCCAAATATTTCTCAGGTGTTGTGATGGCTGCAGGATTCCATATGCTTCTGAATGGACAAAAAAACAACCAAACAAAACCCAACCAAGCAACAACAAAAAATACCCCGAAGGGCAGAGCAGAGGTGGGAAAGGAGAAAGTCCTTAAAAAGGAGTATGACTTGAAAACCTAAAAAGGAGAAAAATCACTGAACAAGTAACTAGAGCAGTCTCCATTCTTACGTCCTCACTTTTTCCTCTCAGCCAGTCATGAGAAAGGCTTAGCAATACAGTCATTTCCCTCCTATGATTCAGCTTTGCCCTTGAAGGCCAAACAATAAAAGGTTCCAGTCACTCCAGATTTGTTTGCCTCCCTTTAGCTGGCTGCATAGCCTATTGCTCCTGTGTTTTAATAAAACTTCTTCACTACGAAGAGCCCAAATCCTGTTAGTAAAGCAAACAAAATAAAATGCCATGTTGCCCACCCCGTATTATTACCTCACAACAATTCTGCACCAGGATGGCCCTTCTGAGAGGCGGCAGACTTTATTGGGCTGTGTGTAAACCAGTTGCTTGGACAGCTTTTCAGTAACACCTTCAACTACTGACGAACTGTGGTTAGTGATAGTTACTGCAACCATGTCATGTTTGTTCACCACACTTTTATGACATAGCTTTTTTTAAGCCTCATAGGAGATACTAAGAGTTTGACATGTGGCTTGAAAAACTAATTCATTCCTGCAGAACAAGGCAAACAAAAGTACAGATGAGCCAACACAAGTTAGGGCAAATCAACTGTTCCTTCATTAAAGGAAAGATTTTTCACCCACCTTAGGCCATGAGATTGCTTCACTTAAAGTACCTACTTCATCCAAAAATGATCACATAAGTAGCAAGGTAGGGAAAAAAGATAAATCTTCTTTTAAAAATGTAGGAAAGTTTGGGATTATTGCAGGGATCTATGAACACTGTGGTGTGTGTTTTTCATAATCCATCTGATATTTGTATGTGTAAATATTTGCACCATTTAAAAATGGTAAAGAACAACACCTCAACTATTTTTCAAGGTGATGTGAAAGCATTTGTATGACTTTCAACAGAGTAGGGAGATAAATTATGATTGTGTTTGTTTAGAATTTCTCTTCTGAATATGAGCTACAGAGACTGTAGAAACAAACATCCAGATACTGGGAAACACCAGTAAATGCAGAATTTGTAGCTTATCTATCAGACTCTCAAAATTTTTGCCTGGCTCTTTTTTTAAATGTGAAGCAACCAATTTGGGGTTAACTACTGGGAAACGCACCTAGCCACTTAATTTGTAAGTTAATAATGTTCAAGGCAAAGTCTTTCTTGCATAAGAACATTTTCTGGCATGCTCTTATATCTGTAGGTACACCAACTGGGGCATTTAGGAATTCCCGTGACTCTTCTGTCATTTGAATGAGAACACATGCAACTGCTCCCCTCTCCAAAACAGTATCAGACAAGAAAAAAAAAATAGAAGAAAAATATTATGAAAATAAACATAAGCAAACCTGAAAAAACGGGCAATAAACAGATAAAAGAGAGTGGGTTTGAGTCCAGACAACCAGGAGGTGCAGTGCAGGTGCTAAATGCATGAAAATTATGTTCCTAAAAACAACTTGCAAACTAAAACCAACCCAAGGTGTCTGAGCATGCAGCCAGCTTTCTGCACCAGGAATCCCCCATTAGATGGGTCTTGAGGTATCCTTGGACTAGTGATGGGGATTCTCTAAGGAACAAAAAATTCCTTTAATATATGGTGGTTTTACTCAAAGCTGGGGTTTTTTTGACTCTGATCTCAACCAGTGAAGACCTTTCAGCATCCTGCTTTTGGACGCACATTTTAAAGAGCAGGGTGAAGGACAGCATGCGTGTGAATATTGGTCTACTTGTTCAGAAAAGCTTGCTGGCCCATGTGAAAAAAATAAAATGAAAACACAACACATTTTGGAATGAGTCTACAAGGAAACGGAAGGCAGAGGTTTATACAAATCAAACCCCTTCAGGGTGGTATTTAGATACTTTTAGTATTCTGGGAGCCAATTAACTAGACAAGGCGATAAAGCCATTGCAAAGTGGAATGTCTCACTGAACATGAGACAAAACTGTTTCAGAAGCCTGAAAAATCACTTTAATTAACAAAATAGCTTCAAATCCATGGAGCTCATAATTCCTATGTAAGCAGCACTAATTCAGGTACTGAAAATGTTCAGGAGTCTCTGGGAGCAGGTCAGTTTTCCAGAGCCATGTACACAGCGTGAACCATTGGACCACTTCTCAGTGATGCAGAAAGGAAGGTTAGCATCATCTGAAAATTTGGGATGAAAGTGTGTGCTGATTTTCCTGGACCAGTTCAGATTTTGCTACTTGTAGTCAAATTATAATATGCCTAAAATTAATTAAAAAAAATGTTGATAATTTTGATCAAACTGTGAAGCTCATTTATTCCAGCAACGGAAATAGTTGCCAACTTCAGCTATCAACTCTCATTTTCAGACAGGTTTTTGAACAAAGGAAGTTCACACATATTTTGGATTAACATTTCCTCTTCTTTTAAAAATGCCAATGAATTAATGACAGGCCACCACTGATCAGCACGCCTGGCAAACATCAACAGAAACATTATTAAACATATTAATATAGCCATTCAACTGTTCAAAGGAAAAGACAAATATTTAATGTACTGAATGTCTTAATGTTGGTCATTTTTATCTAATGATAAAATGGGATATGTATGATATGTGCATGATACAGAATAGATCCCCAACGCTGAAAGCAGATTCCATTTTTCAAATAAAATAGTAAGTTTGCCTCTATTCAATTTCCTATACCTAAGTTGGAGATATTCCTGATAGCTGTGTTGTAGTACAAGCTCATCTCCAGGGTCGTTATCTGAGATTGGCTGGTGAGGTGGGATTGGACTGTCCAGATACTTTAGCTGATCATACATTCAGGTAACTTTAATTTTTTTAACTCAAAAAAATTCTGATCAGCTTATGAATTTTGTTTTAAAGGCCCTAAAGGAAATGTAACTCAAACAGATTGGATTCTGTGATTGTAGTAAATACATCTGTTTTATTTCTAAACAAAGCAGGGAATTCTGAAACAAAGACTACACTGAACATTTTCAGCTCAAGTTTTGAACATGTCCAGCTCATCAGTCTTCAAATGCTACTTAAGAGGGGTTTTTTAGATCCAATGTGGACAACCTGAGGATGTAAGTAATCAATTTGTATTCCACTACCTTGACAACCCCGTTCCTTAATCTCTTTTATTTTCTCATAAACCATCCTCAGTATCCTTGCATGGGAAGACACTGTGCCTCTTAAAGAAGGTGTAGCTACAGCTATAAGATCATACCAGCAAATGTTTGTGTGCAAGAATGATGTGGGCTTGAACATTATTAATTTACAAATAAAGCAGCAAGGTGCATTTCCCAGTAATTAAATAAAGTCTGTCAGAATATAAAATTGACATCCAGGGGATCTCCAGCTCTTAAGTTTTAAAACCTCTACAATCATAGCACTGAAGTCCTTCATTTGCTCTACTCTCCAAACAAATCCATTTTCCACTTTCACCTTCTTCCACTTCCTCTTGGTGGTATTCACTGCCGAAGGTTATTCATGACTCTTAAGACAACAGGAGATGTATCAGATGCTTCCTTTAGCTGGAGAAATGTTTAATGCATTAAGCCACAAGAATGGCTGCATCCTTGAGTGAGCATTTGAATCAGGATAAAATAGTAAGAATTAAAATAAAACAAATATTTGTTTGTTTGCGCAGAGACTCAGTTATAACCTTAGTAGCAACTGTCATTCATTCTTTATAATAAAAAAATAATAAAAGGCCAGTCTGCTGCAGCACAGACTTGAAAGAAGTCAGAGACAAGGGTATTCAAACAGAGGGGAAGACAAAAAGTGCAGTTTAGTGACAGCAGCACTTGTGCTCTAATGCCAACACATAAACATAAGCAGAGCACACGAAGTAAACAAAGTGAAGCCATCCTGAAAAAGGCATGCAAGGGCAATCACGGGGTGTGATCTTGCTCTTCATTTTAAACACAACTGCATCATCACTGCCATGTGCTATAGAGTTTAAAAGAACTTGTGCTGTTTTGGAGGGGTTGGTTGTTTGGCGGTTTTTTTGTTGTTTTGTTTGTTTGTTGATTGTTCTGGTTTTGTTTGGTTGGTTGGTTTGTTTTCGTTTGTTTTTATCCTCCAGTGCAAGAATGAAGGCTTATTCATCCTCCCTCCAAGCCATGAGGGAAAGGAAACCCAGGAAAAGTTATTTCAATCTGGTCCTGATCAGCAGCCCAGAATGAATCTGAAGACAGCAAAGGAGTGGTCTGTCTTGGAGGAGCAGGGTGCAAAGCAGGAAGAAAGACATAAGATGTTTGTTACCTTGCTGAGAGGCTTAGGAGAAACAACAGCATCAGCCAGTGCTGCCTCCTTTCAAAGCCTCACTCTTCGTGGCAGCATTCACACTGTGTGGTCAACTGCGAGATAAGCACTTCCATGGCTAAACCCGTGCATGCTCACCTGGTCAGGTGTGATGCTCACCTGGTTCAGGCTCCAGGGAAGCATTTGAAGCAGAAAATAGGTTTACCACAGCACCAGCTGTGTTCTCCCTGTCAGCTGTGATCCCAGGCTCAGCTGCTCTGGAGTATGAGGCAAGCAGCACTTCTCTCCATGTCTGCCACTGTCCACCCTGCACAAGTCATTTCAGCATGGACAGATGGGACTTATCCCCCTGGAAAACCACTGTGTGGTACTGAGCCATATGGATGGACCTGGCAAATCACACTGAAGGAAATTCTCTACTGGAAATCCCACAGTGGAAGTCTGCTGGGAATTTCAGATGTGCTTCTAGGAATTAAGTGCCATTGTTGTTAGCTGCCTTCTAACATCCACTGTTCCTATCAGTGGGGTCCCCTCTACCTGAATGAATTTAGACACTGCACAGGTGTCTCACCATGTTAGAGAGATCAGACTCCCAACACAGACTTTCATAGATCACAACCAACGTAGTAGCAGCGTTTATTTTTCTCTACTACATTATAGAATTTTTCCTCATGTCGCAAAAAATGAATTTAAAGAAATTCTGGAATAAATGCAAATCCTGGCCATTCTTATGTTTGTAGAAAAAAAAATACTCTAAGCTTTTTAAATGAAATTTATGTGAAAGGAGACAAAAGGATTTTGAACTCTTTAACAAAAAACAGCCCAAGGAAAAAAAGGCAATTGAAAAGAAATTACATTTTGGCTACATGTAAATTATATTACAGACAGCTAGTTGTCCAACAAGAACACTTTGGATTGTGAGATACATCAAAATAAATCTAATTACCCCTAAAAATCAGAGAATCTGTAAGTTTACCTAAAAAATAGGAGCTGAGCTTTTAATTGTTTTGACTGCAGACACAAACAAAAGACACTGATTAACTTACTGGGCTCAAGAGAGGTAATTACTTTGCAGCAGGTGCATCTGTAAGAGCAATTCTGTGACAGCTCAAGATTTAATCTGCCTTTGTTTTATGAAGACCATCTGCACAAATTATTTTTTCCTTTAGATTTTAGGTTTTGAGATGAACTCTGCTCAGACAGAATGTAAAACTCAATTACAACCCAGTATCAGCACCTCCTGATGCTAGAGACTCATGCTACAGATTAAGTCTAATGAAAGCTCTCTAGCTGAAAACAGACTTTAATTTCCTTTAAAAAAAAACACAACAAATGCCCTCCCCAGTTTTGTAAAAATATTAAAAAGATGATGGGAAAACAGATTAACAGATTACTGAACACATATGAAAGAGAGAATATTTTTTAAATTTTTAGCCTGGAAACAAGCCAAGACATATTTTAATAAAATACACTCTTACAGCTGATGTGCTGTTTCATTCTGCAGTATTACCCAAAGGGCAGAACATTTAGGTAACAATATTCTGTGATACATAAATTCACAGACTTGAGAAAGCGTTTAGCAGGAGATGCCAACACTGTATCAACTTTTCCAGTGCTGTTTCCCAGATCGCTGCAGGGTGCAGCACTGATACCCTACTCTCTGCATGTTCAGGGGTAGCAGTAGAGCAGAAAGGTGCAGTATCATCATCACACGCTAAGTGTGGAGCAGTGCAGACATTCACAGCACTACCTCAGCCCATCCTATACCATGTCTCCAGTCTTACCCCAGCAGCCACTAGATTTTGCACCACTCTCACACTGGCCACCTTGGCAGCAGGGGCTTCTTCCGATAAGAGCAAAAAGTAGGCTGTGCTGAAAAGCTGGAAGTCAAAGAGACCGTGGGGATACAGAGGCCAGCAAAAATTAAGGCTGCAGGTTAGTTCATCAGAAAGGGCTGCTATCCTAAGCTCCCTCCCCTGGATCTCCAGTGTCACAAGCTATCAGCTGAAATGGCCAGCTGCAACCCAACACACCAGCTTGTGACCACACTCACGTACCATCTGTCAGAGCCCTTACTCTCCTCAGATTTCCTGCCTCTCACTTGGACTGTCCTAAGACTTTTCTGTTCTCAGTGTACTATGTGCTGCATTTCACAAGGGGCAACAAGATGTCCTAGCTCACCGGCATCTGTTTCACGATGGACTGTTCACCCAGCTCGGGGTATTTGGCTGTCTTTGACACTGGGCAGACCCACAAGCAACTCAAAGCTCCCAAGATGCAGGGAGCACTCCAGCTCCAAACCAAGGGTCTGGCCACAGGGTCAGCACAAGAGCTGACTATGAACAAAAAAGCTTTAGCAAGCAGAATTAAACCAGAGTCTCCAGAAATGCAGAGGAATCCTCCTTTGGACAGCTTTCCCACAGATACTTTTTGCCAAAACCCTATTTGCCCTCACCATTATTTTAAGGGTAAGGTCCAAGGTTCAAGGCAGGACAGGGCACATCAGTTTTGGACATTTTGACAAATCAAAGCACCACCCCTCCTACCTAAATGGATTAACGGCTGCTGGGAAACACAGTCATCTTCCAGACAAGGCTTGAACTCTTCTCCAAGCACCCATACCTGTGTCCCTCCACCAGCACTCATCTGACATGAATTTAGTACCTAGTGCTCCACAAAGGTAGGAAAAATGCAGTAGGTTTTATTTATTCAAATGAATCCATCAAATGAAGTCTATCATCCATGTCAAGTCTTCTCTAATGGGCACAGAGCGGTATGATTTCAGGAGGCATCCACAGACACCACAGAAAACAAAGCACTCGGTACTTGCTTTCACGCTCTCCTTTGGATGCACGTGCTCTTCAGGGTGCCGTGTGCTGTACGTCATCCAGCCCCAAGAGTGCTCTTTGTATCAGGGTATAACTAAGGTACAACAGATGGTCTATTGCATCTCTTTTGTCTTAGTTTTTTACCTTTAAGCAGGACTTAACGTGCACCAAAGCACATTTGGGACAGTGATATTTTTCAAAGACCACAGTGAGCCTTAGGGAATAATCACATGAACATTAATGAAATCAGAGATATTCCTGCAAACACTCCCAGAGGAAAAGCAAAGATGTTTTGGGAGAAAGTGTTATAGAAAAGAACAAAGCAAGAGTTAAATCAGCACAGTCACACAGATTATAACAGAAGCAGGACTGATAACAGGAACCTCTTCTCCAGATTTACTAGCAGCAGCAAGAAGAGGCAGGGACAACTGTATTAAAATTTTAGTGCACTATCACCAACTAGACATAGTTTTACATACCATTTAAGTTCCATAAGTAGTTTAACTCTTGCTTAATTAGTTATGTTCTCTGATAACATGCAGTAATGATAACAACCTATGGGGCAAGGAAAAGCAACACCCAGACCCATAGTCATAGTCCAACTGTGAGAAGAGGAAACAAAGACCAAAGAGTGCTTGCTGTACCAACTCCTTTTGATTTTGGTTCCTCCAATTGTTGCAGTCTTATTATCAAAGCAACTTACCACCAGTAAGGGCAATAAATGGACTTCAAGTAAAGCATTCTAGACAGATGTGGATCTGGAGTGTTGAGTTGATACTTTATACAGTCATATTCCCAGTAACATACACATTATAGTCCTTACAGTGTTTATTCTCACAGCTTTACTCTCCCTTGTGCAGGCAGGAAAGGTGCAGGGAAGAAGACCCTGGCAGGTACCATATATGGCAGTAAGCTGTCCAACTAGAGCAATGGGGTGCCTGCAGTTCTCACCCAAAGCTTGAGTCCTTGTCTGGTCCCTGCACCCCTGAAGAAGATGAGCTCTACTACTGTTTCATTCCTTGCCCCCTTTTTTCATCACAGGTGGAAGCACTGTATCGAAACTAAGGCACAGGGATATTCAGATAAGTATCCAAACTCCATACCTAAGTTTCAGGCAACAGGCCACGTCTGTTGCTCCTTCATTAGTCACTAAAGGAAGAGCAATTAGGGATGCTATGGTGTCCAGAAGAGAAGTAAAATCCACAGGAACGTGTTGATTCCTCAGAGAGGAGCAGGAACAACTGTTTCCAAATTGGCAGTAAACAGTGTTTTGTAAAAGGAAAACCCCAGACACATTATCAGATGTAGCAGCTTCTGAAACAGCAGTGAAGCCTGTTTACTTTTGCATGCAATCATCAAGGGAGGGAAACAAATTCTGGAAACAAGCCAATAACTTAACTGGTTGAGAAAAGCTACAGGAGTCTGCTCGAGAGGTGAGGAGAAAGGGAAGGGCCGAGCTATTGCCTGGCAGGGCTTCAAAATCTTGGAAGATTCAGAGCAAATCCCTTCACCGAGGCTGATGAACAAAAGTGAGCTTCCTGTCTTCTCTCAAACTTGGCCACCTCACCGTTGTGGGATCACTCTGGTCTTACTAATGTCTGTTCCAAGAATTCACAGCAATTGAGATGAGCAGGATCTTGAGGCATACAGAATTACAATATTTCTAAGGAGGGCAAATTTGCCCCTAGCTGCAGCAGCACAGCCCTGCAATAAAAAATTAAGCATTCCTCTCCAAGACTTAGCTTCAAAGAGAATTTAGCTAAGTCTGATCACTACACATTTTTTTAGTACCAGTTTGTAAAGGCAAATTCTAGTTTTAGTGCACAGCTGAGAAAAGGTGAACTCACAGGAGAGATTCCTGCCAGATCTTCCAGAAGAATTTCTTTCTGAAATCATCTTACTCTTAAGAAGTGGTTAGACTGGTTTGATGTTTGTTTTCTTAACAGGAAGAGCGGCAAAACCATTCCTACGCTTCCAGAAGCACAGACTGTAACACTTCAACAAATATGCAATTAGAGGTTGGCATCTAGAAACAGCACAGTGGCTTTGTTCAATGCTACAGGAAAGAAGATTTTGGCAAACTAAAGATGTAACAAGAGAGGTTAGTGGGCTAAAGTATTAAAACCATCCATACACAGCTTTTAAAGGTAGATTACTGCCTGAGAGATACCACTATGTTTTATATCACCTCACTGTATGATGAGCTCTTCGGCATTGCTGTAGAGATAGCAGTCAACTACCCATAAATGAGCAGGAAAGTTCATCTGCAAATATTTCATTGCTGGGTATTGTTAATATGAGAAAAGTCATGAAGAACTTAAGTGACTGACTATGTTGTGCCACTGTGTGGGAATAGCAGAGACAAAACCGTAATTTTGTTTTCTGCATGAAGAATCACATTTGCCAACATCACGTGTTCACCCTCTTTCATCACATGCTTTAACTCATCCTGGTGGGTATGCATTTCACAGTTGCTAATTATGGAGTATGATGCTTACATTCTGAATATCGGCTCCAACTTTTGTGCTCATTTTTGCTTTCATCCTCTGCAAAAGACTGATTCCTCTTCTTTCTCTTAAGAGAAAAAAAAATGCAGAGCTAGATCCTCATCAGGAAGAAATCACTGTCTCCATTAACTAGTAGGGGACTGTTGAAAGCTAATAGCAATTTGCTACTTCTTAACAATACAAAAAGAATTCCTTTATATTCCAAGATTGCTGTGCTGAAGAATATTAATATTTCCTCCATTCAATTTAACACAGGAATGAAACCTACTGGCGCAAACTCAGTGACTCAGCCACTGAGCTAACTTCACTTCTGGAATACTGCCACAGGCTCTGCAGATGATTCACACACGCACACATGCTATTAGACAAATGTCTCATATAAAATAATAATTAGCTGCAATAACAAACATCCGACCACAAAGCATTGGGTGCAGCATGAAATAGATTTTCTCAAGTTATTTTATTTTACATCTTTTGTTGCCTTCATTATATTTTAATTAAAACTGCATTGGGAGAAAAATTAACCTAGGAATAACCTCGTTAGACATCCAGAGAAGCGGCAATGTAGAGCAATGTTCAATTCAGCTGGGATTGCAGATGGTAGCCCTGTAAATCAGGTTCTGCTTCAACTCAGCACTTCAACAGAAAGCTCACCCCTTCAAGAAATTCCTACTGAATTGTAAGATTTCACAGAACAGATCCCACTTGTGCCACACCATGACCAGGAGTAAAGATGACTTATTTCTCTGCAATCCTTATAGACCGTAAGTGCTTAATCATTAAATTCAGAACAAGCTTGTACTATGAACAGTACAGAAGGACTTGGAGACAGGCACTGGGTCAGCATGTTAAGGGTGAGTATTCCTTAGGTGTGTACAAAATACCCTATTTTTTTTAATGTATGCTATCTGTGGGTTATCCGTCAGTGAAGTAAAATACCACTCTAAAACAAATATAACCTAAGCTGTGGACCAAAAAAAATGATTGTCCTCTCCTCTAACTCTGCATTGGCTGATTCTCTGTCCAAACAACCCACTTCTGCTTTTGGGCAGCTTATCCAAAGATTTATTCTCAAGTAACAGTACTTACCAAAGGCAAGAGTAGTAAGCATTAAAGCACTGGTATCAGCATTGCCATCTGCAGAATGGGAATATCTCTTTTCTAAAGGGAAAAGGAAGGAGGTGCCAAACAGGATCATATCAGCAGTATATCTAGCTTAGTATGTCCCCTCCATTTGTGTCAGGAAGAATTATTGATTTAGCTTGTTCTTATTATCCAAATCAGTATATAATCCTGTTTCTTAATACTGCTAAACTCTTAGCCTCAATAATTTCTTGTAGCACTGAGTTTATAGTCTAATTACCCGCTGTGTAAGGAAGTGCTTGATTTTCCTTCTACTAATTTTGCTTCTCCTCATCTTCCAAGACCTGCAGAACCAACATTCAGATTCCTCTCTAGATCATTATTATTTTCTGGATTTAGCTTTCTTTAAACAAACAAACAAACAAAAACCCCACACAAAATAAAACACAAACAACAACCAAAAAAAAAAACCAACAAAAAAACCCCAAAACTAAAAAAAAACAACCAACCACACAAAAAAACCCCACCAAAACCACACCAAACCACAACTTTTGCAAACTTTTTTGAGACAGAAGTACACATCTAAGCCAGACCACTGTGGAAGTGCCAAAGCCCCCATTCAGCAAGAAGATGTTATAGAGTACTTGCCTGCTATCCCATGCTTACTCTTCTTCTGTTTTGTTTTTTTTTTGTCTCATCTTTTCAGATTTAAAAAAAAACCACAAACTTTTCCTGTCAGGCAACACAATCTGTACAAAGCAAGGAATTCCTTTAGTACTAACACACACCTTGTTACTACTTATAGATGTATAAAATATTCTGTGGACATTTAGGGAAGGTAGGAAGGCAAAGGGCTTAATTTCTTAAAGTCATATAACTTGGAATAAAATCATCTCTGCAACATGGGCAGTGCTGTCTTTGCAAAACACAGTCAACTTGCAAAACTCAGGCTGGCACTTGCTTCCACCTCTACTGGAGAATGAACATAAACAGAGCACAGCTAGAAATCCTTCAACATGCTGAAAAGAACAGCAAGCAGCACATAGCACAAAATACTGTCATTTGCTTGCCAGTGCTTATTACCACAATAAATAATCAGCTGCCTGCTATCGTGAACATCTACCCTTAGCGTGGAGGTTTGCTGTAAACACAGAAGTACTGCTCAGCCTGACAGCATTCCATCTGTCTGTGGAAGAGATTTTATAGGAATATATATGGACATGCATAAGCCAGCCAAAGGGCTCAGCTACTATGAAATCTACAGCATAGAGCACCAAGAAGGAAGGGAAGGGGGTGTTATACTCATGAAATGAAGGAGAAAATCAGATGCAGGAAGGCTCTAAGATAAAGCTTCATATACTATAACCCACACCGATGCTGAATCACTGGCCTATGTTGTTTTGTTTAAGAAAAACATTGTGGATGATGAAAGTGTGCTATATTTTATACTCGCAGTCTGCTACTTAAGGGTTATGAGTCACTATTTTCTGTGCTTTTATGCTGCAGCCTCATCAGCTGCACACCAGTGAGCACAGCAAAGTAAAACAGAAACTAGCAAAAAACAATGAGTCCTGAATTAAGACAGAGAACTAGTTTAAATTCAGTGACAGATCCCCCACTTACATCATTTATTTTTTTGATAGGTATCTGAGCTGGGAGGCTTTGGGAATATTTTATCCAAGACCAGTCTATGCAGTGTGTTACAAAAGCCAGATGTTACAGCAGGGAAGCGAGGAGACATGGAATGCAAAGGCTGGGACTGAATAACTACACAGAAAAACAGGAAAAAAAAAAACCTCCACAGTGATCCCCACAATCTTGGCATTAATGGAGGCCACATCACTGCAGAGAGCAGGGACATCCAGTCAGAAGATGGTAATGGCTTTCCAGGCAGTAGTACTATGTCCTACCTCATCACACAGCTATAGAGCATCCCCTGCTCGAGGCACTGGATCCACAGTAGGATTTACTCACAGACAGGAAATGAAGATATCCCAGCCTACAGCCTCCTGCTCAGTGCTTACGCCAGATTTGCCATGGCAGAATTGGGGATGCAACAAGTTGCATACTCTTAGAGCAGTAACTCTGGCCTCTACACTAAGCAGAGTCCCAGGAGCAGAGCGAGGAATACAGCTTCTCATTTCAACAGAATTGGCATCCCTTTTTTCTCCTCCCCCTTGCCATCAGCCACAGAGGACTCCCCTAGATGTGATTCTCTGATGCCAATACATAGAAGCACCTAAAGAAGTTCTAAAGTCAGGGAATAATGTCAGAAACAGTAAGAGACCATGGCAAACATAACAGATGTACCTTGTTTTCTCTTGCTGCATTTCAAAGGCAACTGTCAGTGCAGAGACTTTTGGGTCCAACAAACTCTGCATCTTTTTTCTAGCACATAGTCACGCTGTATGTCTAAGAAAAGGTTTGAATGATAGATATGTGTAGTGAAAGCCTCCCAGTGAAAATGAGAAGGTCAGGCTGTGCATAAATGATCATTAGTATAACAGATTCCCTAAAGCAGCTGAATTTCATATGGAATTTAGGTCTCTGAGGGTCCTCCAAGGTGTTCTGTGTAACAAGACAGGTGAATCTGACAAATTAAAGGCCAAACCCCTACATATAAATAACAAAGAGTAAACAAAAAAGGAGTAAAAAGTCTTGCCAATATGAATAAACAGCCTTCGTTACTGTACAAGTTCACTGTTCAGGCCATGCGGGGACTTCATACAGGATCACATACCTTATCTCAGTGACATTCAGACATGCTCAAGAGATGCCAGTATTTCAGTACACAGTGCTCTGGCACATGTTGCTTACATAAGCTAACCCTGTAAATTGGTAATAAAAGAACATTCTCTGATTATTTATTTATGCAGCTCCAGGAGGCTGTTTGCTATCTCAGCAGTAACTATGATGAATTACATAAAAGCACTGTCAGAGTGGAAGGAACACTCATGTACAAACATGCTCCAACATGTGGCATGATGCAAACCACTGCCTTTCCGTGCACTGCACCAGAGGGCAAAGCTTCTCTGTGCAGTGAGGCTGGGTACAGGACAGGTGAAACACCTTATCTATCTATCTATCTATCTATCTATCTATCTATCAATCAGAGGCCCGCAATTGAGAAAATCAAACAGAAATGAAAGCCACTGCCAGCCAACCAGTATATTTAACAGAACAAAAATGGAAACAAGAGGTTTGAAAGAGACTTGAGAAGTGACATTTCTTATTTATGTGTTTTATCACCAGAGTATCAAATTGCACAAACACTGCTCACAACTGGACTAGAGGCGATAGGCTCCAGAGCATCTGAAGCTCAGGGTCTACTAGAAGCTCTGTAGCATTGTTACCCGGGTTCTCTGCCTTAGGAATAGCTGCATTTCAGACCAATGCAGCCATATCACTTTCCCAAATGCCCAAGCTAACCTGGGTGACCCACATGGCACCATGCTATGAAATATCCTAGTGGGCTGGCACAGGATGGCCTTAGCCTGGCTGTCCAAGCCAATACTCCCTTGTTCACTGTTCTGTCCTAGCCAGACGTCCTTCATGATTTAAATTGGGATTTTAAGCCATTTTCACAGATCTTTACCACCCACACAAAAGTGATGCGGCTGATAAGTGGAGACAACACAGCATGCTCTGCAGACAGCAGGGAAGGGTAATGCTGGCTTTACATAATGTCAAAGTTTTATCACTTGATGGCGGCTCAACACAGATATATATGTCTTGGGTCATATTTTGCAGAATTTGCACTACAACAAGACCATAGTGCCAAGCTGCAAAGAGCAGCTTATTTATAGAGGAAAGGAACCAACATTTTGGGAGCCCCACACAAAAGAATCTAACATTGATGAAAAGATGCCATGAACAACTGTCCATGTCACAGGAACAGACACATTCCTACAGAGCTTTGCCCAGTTATTTCCATTACTTAAGGACTCATGGCATGAATTGCCCTTTTCTAAAAAATAAAACAAACAAATATATTTTGTGGGGGTATTTCAGCTGTACAGCAGTTCTTGAACTCAAAACTGACTGGAAACATTCATGCAGACACCAGCATGCTTCACAGCTGCTATTACTGCATTATTGTAGCATGCTACTATAAAAACACATACCCTGGCTTACAGGCCTCATGACTGCTTTGTAGGTTCTGCTCCAGCTGTTAAGGAAAAATGGAGTTTCACTGAAACTGTTTCCTGCAAAAGATGCTTCACTTCCTTAAAACCAGAACTAAATATGCAACAAGCCTAACCTGGACATCCTGCAGCAAGGTCTGCAAGAACTACAGTTCAATCCCTTTGTTTTCCCAAAAGATTCTGTGAATCATTTAATACAAAATTCTTACATTATTTTAAAGCTAAAAATATACACTAGAGGTTTTGGTCTTCCTCAAAAAAAGAAAACCAAGCCTTTTTCTCCACAGTAGTGACGTGAACTTCTTTATTTGCCTCACAGTGTTTCAAACATAGAGCACTCACAGCTCAGACATACACTGAAATCTAGTTCATATTATCCTTGTTTAGACATATACTAGCACAAAAAATCCAACCCAACTTTTAAAGGAACACAGCATTGCAAGTGTGATAGAGCACTTGATGGATATCACATCAGAAAGAAGAGATGAAGGGAACCAGACATCCAGCATACTGTGGGGAGGGGACAGCTCCCAGACCAGCACAAGAGTAGATTTAGAAGGATGCATTTATCTCCAGGACCTGCTTCAGGTGTCACAGCCTCTGTACATCAGATCATGGAGAAATCCTGTCAAAGATTTGGTGTTGTAAAGAAGGGTCACTTTATGAAATTCTCTCCTATTGGCCTCTGAAGAGATACTCAAAGTTAGGAAACAAGACAGCAGAGAAAGAAAGTCCTCCTGCAGCACAGCCCTCCTCTAGATTCCGCAAAGAAGCCTGGGAGGAAAAATGACAATTGTGTCCTTCTGCCGCCCACAAGTGGCACTCAAATTCACTGCTACGTCAGGAAAGCAGAGGACATTCTCCCAGGCCTCTGCACTTTGCTTGGTGAAATACTTTTTGGATACCTGGATCCAAATAGCATGAACATGCAAATCAAGAGTCCCTCCTCAATGCTAAGAAAGAAGTACAGCTACAGAGGGTTATGCAGGGATTCAGCATATAAAACCATAACTTGTCTGAAAAAGAGGAAGTGTGCTGCAGTTAAACTGGTAACCCAAGGTGATGGGTAAAGAGGGAATGCTGCCCATCTCCCACACATGTAAACTATTCTCTCCATCACCGCCATTGCTATCTATCCTCTCATACCCTTTCAGCCCCACAATTAAATCAGTGATTGTTCCTAGAGCTCCTCAGCTTTGCAATAATGACAAAATTAATCAAAACCTATTAGCTAGAGATTAAACAACAAAAGCCATTTTGCTCAGGATTCCTGGCCTCTCCCTCAACCTCACAGACACTTTAATTTCCTCTTTCCCTTTCCTGAATCCTGCACTTTCATTCAACCCATATCCTTTCCACTGGCACTTCAGCACTCCTGTGCAGAGCCACAATATTGCTGAAGGGAACTGAGTCAACAATGAAGATGATGAGGGTCTCTGCAAGAGTAGCCAGTGCTTTTGATTCTAATCATGGGAAGAAAATAGCTCCTGCTGCTTGCTGAAAGCCAACACCTGAGAAGCAGATGGTAAAAAGAGTCCCCAGGTGAGATCAAGCTGATGAGGCAGAACAAAGCACTTACCGCTTTCATAAAAATCTAATAGATCTTGAAGAATTTATACCACAGCTTTCCACTAAAATAACTGCCACAAGAAATGAGAATCTCTCACCCCCATCTCCTTGCGTGTGACAAGCTTATGTTGTGGCAGGCCAGGCTCCACCTCTCCAAAGCATTCACTGCATTACTTGCAGTCAGACACGGAAGCATGAAAGAGCACCAAAACCAGTGTGGGAAACTGGTATCATGGGCATTAATACTTCTGGAGTCATGCTCTTGAAAGACTAGACAAGGAATGATATTTACTCACTGAAATACTGTTCTAGGCCATAGCTTCTATGCTTGCTGCCTACAGAGTTACCAGATGGTACACAGACCTGTTAGCACAGCCTTTCCCCAAAGATGTTGGAGCCCAACTAAAGACAATTTATAGACAAACTCATTTCAGATGGGAGCTCAGTGTAGTGAAGGCAGACATCCTGAATGCACCCTTGTTTTACAGGGACTATAATTTCAGTAAGCACTCTGTTCCCTTCAGCAGCATCATCTGACTGTCAACAACTGGCATCCAGTTGCTCGAGGACAGATCCACATCCACTGATTCCTCTAAGGGATAGGAACAAATTTAATGTTTTTGAAAAAAGCTGAGCAGGGCTACAAAAGCCAGCTTCCAGCACAGAAGAAACTTTGCATTACATATACAATAAAAACCTATATATGGAATAGGGAAGCCCAGGGACATACACATTAAGGAAGAACCCAAAGCAAGGATCAGCTTTACGTGCATGTCTGCCCTGTATTTTGAAGTTTTGCAGAGCCAGTAGCATCTGACTACACAAAGACACCCCCATCCCGATCCAGTATTGGTCTGTATCTTGGTCAGTGAGAAATCCTGAGGTCTTCTTGTGCTACCTTAGAAATTCTTATTTATCCCCATAATATTCAATGGCATTGTGGTGATTACAAATGATGGCTGAAATGCACAGGCTTTGCAGAGTCTAAACTTTCCTAGCATTGCTCTGTAAAGCACATACTTCAAAGGTTTCTGTTCCAAATCTACAATTTTCCATCTCAAAGGATTCCATATCTGCACTTCGGAGGATGGAAAATGATTCATAAAGAACTAAACAAAGTCTTTTTCTCTGACATTTATTTAGAGGATTTAATTCCTTCTTATGTAAACAGGTAACAGTCACTAACTGGCCTGGCAAGATGAAACAGCGTTGGCGTTAAGTATGTACAAAATTGCCTTGCAGCCACCTTAGGAACAATTGCCATAATGACATTAGTGCAGTCTGAATTAGATCAGGTCACAGCAATGGACAAATGCTGATAGATATGAGAGAAATAAAAGCTCAGGTTGGAATGAATTTAGATGAAGATAAGGAAGAAATGGCCCACAGGGACTGCTGCAGCACAGCCGCAGGGCAAGGCAAGATTAAAAGACCCCAGTCCCACTGGTGGGCAGACACAGCTCTATGAGCCTATTACAGGTCCCACTGTCTAGCACTGATGGGTGCTGATTGTGTGGCTGTTACTGCCAGCAGATGAACTAGGTTCCCTCTCGCAGCAGACAACTGGTAAAAGATTAATGAGATCTAGAATAGA
The DNA here is from genome assembly GCA_027560015.1 of Chloroceryle amazona. Lineage (NCBI taxonomy): Eukaryota > Metazoa > Chordata > Aves > Coraciiformes > Cerylidae > Chloroceryle > Chloroceryle amazona. The sequence continues at coordinate 3,732 of JANHFX010029567.1, read as the reverse complement.
TACATACTGTTTGTATATGCCATGTGCACACTTTGTAGAGCTTTATGGTATGTTATCGCTAACATCCAGATTGCTGTCATCAGTGTAGAGCAAAGCATTCAGGGCCAGTCATCTCCAGTAGATGGAGCTTTAAGAAAAACTACAAATGCTACAATTATAACAAACATTACAGTAATGGAATTGGCTATGTGGCATCTTGAAAGCTGGTACAAGCTTCTGTGTAGCCTCCTTTTTGAACTGAATGACAATAATGGTTTGCTATCATGGTATTTTATATAGATTTTATATCTTCTATATAGATAGGCAGATTCCCCTCCACACTCAACATTCAGTAAATCCCTGAGCTAGCTACTGAAGTAGGATCATACTTATTTTCCTGAACCTGACTCATAGGCCTGTCTGACCTTTTTAAATTACTAAAATACTGTCTTCACATTTTAGCTTTGCCATTTCAAGTCTAAGCCTAACCCTTTAGCCTTTTAACAAGGAAGGACCAGGAAACCACTTTGGAAAAGACAAGAACTACAAGAAAAAGCAAACATCAAAGGCAGATGCAGAGCAAACATTTTCTTGAAAACTAGATCAGTAGGGTTTTGGAAGTAAAGAAAATAAAACCCATGAAGTTTCCTGAAATGAAAGTCCAGCAATAATGGCTGATTTAGAGATCATGCTGAAGACTCAGCACACAGCACAGGGTGAGAAGACAGTGTTTAGGATTTCTAGTCTTTAATTACAGGCTGAAAGAGTAAATATTTCCATACTGTTTTGAGGACCGTCTATTGAAAAGTGTATTTTTGGGGATAAAAGGATAACACTGTCCAAAAAACACAGCAAGTAGGTGGCTGTATGTGGACAATGGAGATGTGGGGGAAAAAACATCACCACAGTTAGCGCAGAATAGGAGACAAGGCAGTGAAAGTGCAAAAGCAAGGAATATTATAAGGGATGGAAAGAAGAGAACAAAGCATGTGAACAGACTGCAGCAAACGAAAAGACCAGGAAAAGAGCAAAAGACATCTTTGGCCTACCTGCAGGGGTCCTAGACTTAGATTACTAGGTCAAAAGAGACCTTTCAAAAGTTTATCTTTTTGAGACCACTGTAATAGCCCAGGATAGTCTAAAGCTGCCTAAAGCCTTTGAATGACTTTTCTTTCAGATAAAAATAAAATACACTAGGTTCCTTTAGCCTGGAAAAATATATCAGAGAGAATGTGCAAGATGTCTGTAAGACCACAAATAGCTTGGAGAAAGAAACATCATACACTGTTTCATAGCCTGCAGGAACTCAGGAAATTCAGAGGATCAATGGAAGCAAAAAGATGCAGAACAAAGCCATTGGTTTCTCATAGTGCCACTTCCACATTGAGAGAGAGAGAGAGGGGCCCAAGAGAGAGAGAGAAAGAGGGGCCAAAAAGCAGTTAGACAAATTCCTGGAAGGATCATTCATCAGGAGCTAGTGACACAATGATATGCCATCTGTGGCTCCTAAATCAGAAGTCCTGGAAGCTAAAGGCTTGGAAGGATGAGATCACTTCTGTTTGTACTGCTCTCAAATATCACTGTTACCTTTTTCTGAAGACAAGTTACCACTCAAGCGATCTTCACTGTGTTCCCACTCTGGGAATTCTCTTACTAACCTATCCTGCATTTTCTTTTTTGGAGATGCTTCCTGTTGTATTGTGTGTCAACCAGAACTGACAAAACTACTTAAATCCAAAGCTCATTTGTGTGAGGCCTTGTCAATCAGACTCTGACACTTCATGTCTCCCAGCAAGGTGGCTCAGTATTTGCAAATGAGGAATCTGAAAAGAAATCTCCACAAAGTGAACAGTGTTTGAAAAAAATACAATAATGTGACATTTTTGCACACAGGAAAACAAAACCTCACCTTTTAGCATAGTAAGTGATGCAGCGGCATACAATCCATTAGTAAGCCTTGCTACGGGTAAGCACATCTGGCAACTCAGTATCCAGGTTCTAGATCATACAATGCAGCACAGTAACTCTGCATCATCTTCACAACATACAGACTTTACATTTAAAATGGAACATAACCTAAGAAGTTATGAGCTACCTCAGAAACAAGTCTTGTTCTCAATGGTGAACAGGATGAATGGGTTCTCTGATTCACAGCTTAATGGTTCTATTGGGAGGATTTACTGGCCCTCACTCTGAACCTTGTTTTGCCTTCTCTGAAAAACAAAGACTAAATAAACTTCCTTCAAAAGTTTAAAACAACAGGGTCTTTGTACCTGGGTCAGACACATACAAGGTGCTACTGGACTTAGTTATCCCAGAAGGCAGCCATAGCCATCACCGTCTTTTGTATAGCAGATAGCTATGGAGCATAGTGTGGTTGCTGCCCCACGGAGCTCATCAACCATGCAAGTGAAATAGTCCACAGGTACATGAAACAGAGACCACAGCAGTGAAAAGTCATGCCCAAGATCACTGAGCAGACCAGTGTCAGTCAGTGCAACTGACTTGACAGGAAAATGACTTTAAAGAATGTGAGGTATTTGTTTGCCAACTTATGAACTGGTATAGAATTCCTTGAAATATATGGCAACATCTTGGCAGAATGGTGATTTCAGGAAAAGATCACCGCTGGAAGTCTGGCTCAGATCACAGAACCAAACAGTTCTTTGCTATTAGATTTCACCTGAACTACTTCCTGGGTAAGAAACTGGCAGTTCTTAGGGGTCATGCATCTTCAGCCACAAGGCTCCTCCCCTTCCCCATCAGGATTTAATGATAAATACTGGAAAGCAGGTAAGTTTTACTAATTTGAAGAAATGTATTGATGCAATTCACAGAAATTTCTCAGTCCTGCAGGGAGCTGAACAGCTAACAACCTGAACAGTCAGAAGGAGCACAGTCACTCAGCGTTTGACAGGCTGTGCTCTACAGACACAAACCACTATTATCTGGCATCAGCAGGGAGCTCTGGATCAGTCCCTACCTATGAAAGTTACTGTCCAGTACCAGACACAAAAACTTAATCTATCATGCTTATTAAGAGCCAGAGAAGCTCTAAATACAGCACCAGAGATACATTATTAAAAAGAACCCCCAAACCAGCAGCCCTGTTACCTTCCACAGATAGTTGGTCTGATGCTCTTACTAACAAAAGGTGACTCATTAACCAATGCAATTTGTTACACATCAAACCCACGACTCATTAACCAATGCAATTTGTTACACATCAGACCCACGACTCATTATCCAATGCAATTTGTTACATATCAGACTCACTCCTAAAGCTACAATGTGGATGAGCCACCAGCTCCTAGCTCTACAGTAATTGCACAGGAGTTCTCAGTACACGGCTACAGCACCCTGTTAGATATTTGGTAAGACAACTGCTTAGGACTGGCATTAGGAAGAAAACAGAACTACTGACAACATTCAGAACCATGTCGAAACATTTAGAAACTTAGAACACTTAGAAAAACTTAGAAATCACTTCACTGTTCAAAGTTTGATGGAAGCATCACAAATTGGACATCAACCTGTTCTGTTTCCGCCTTTTTAACTAGCCTATATGCTCAGTTAAAAACAATGAATTAAAGGAAAGAATGGTGATAGTCCCACAAAGCCACCCTCAAATATACAAACTTCAAGTTCTGTATTGTACCAGACAAGGATTTGGGGATAACATGGAGAACGCATACTAAGCTCCTTTCCACGCTAAAAGGCTTGGTAATGAGATTGGTGGATACAGATGTAACT
>JANHFX010029566.1:0-24154 GCA_027560015.1 Chloroceryle amazona | reverse complement strand
TAAAATAAATATTTTCATGTAGAAGGCGTGAAGGATCTTAAAACTTCCCAGGGCTGAGCCACAGGGGGTGGGCAGCATGTCACTGCATAGGCAGCAGCCACTGCTTTGACTTGCTGAGCATTTTCAGCCCTGGAGCCTCTGTGCCCTGCAATGGTCCCTGAGGTCCCAGGAGAGGCAAACCCGGGGATATGCATGGGAGCAGGGTGGGTGCCATCACCCTGCTTCTTGGAGGAGCTTGTGTATCACCATCAATGAGTGGTTTCTATATGGTTGGGGCCTCCCATGGTAACTGGTGGGTTGCTAATGCATTTCCAGCAACTGCTGCCTCAGTGCTGCCCTGACCCACATCCCCGCAGTGCCCAGCTTCCCTGGATCACAAGCAGATTGTACCAATAAGGATGCTCAGAAGGCTTTACACAAGTAGCAGGAGGGTGTGCACAAGAGGTGGGAACAGAGACCAACCCTTTCCCTCGTGTCCTTCCCAGCAGCCTGCTGCAGCCCCCTCCTGCACCCCCAGCCCAGGCATGCTCAGCAGGGTGGGGGACAGGGGACAGAAGCTCCCAGGTGGGATGTCCTGCACCACCTGCAGAGCAGCCAGTGCTGCCTCAGTGACGCTAGAACAACTGAAGGACACTCCCAGGCCAGCACGCAGGAGCAGACACCCTTCAGGCTCCTCCAGCCATGTTGAGAGAGATGCCAGCTCCCTCGTGTTATTTTTTCCCTATTTGACCAATGGGCCCAGCCATCGACTGAAACACCAAGAATCCTATTTCTGCCTCTGCTCACTCGCCGAGCTCCGCTCATGGCCTCAGAGTGAGATAAACTGTCTGTGTGTGAGTCTGGGCTGAGAGCGAAGCCCACGGGTGCAGACATCATGGGAGAGAGGGGCTCTGCCGGCACTGCGCTGGAGGCATTTTGATTGCTTCCAGGATTACTACCCAGCATGTTTATTCCTCCAGCGAGGAGGACTTCATAACTCAGGAACTCCTGACAATGTATATATATTGAAATCTTATAAGAGTAACGACCATATCCAATGATATTTTGTTCTCATCTTGCCAATATAAACAACTCGCTGGACTTACCGAACTGCATTGGGTCATCCTGAATAATTAGGCTCGCATGTTCCATTTATTACCTTGAAAATCCTTTCTCGTTGTATTATATATATACATATCTCTAAATGTAATAAGTTTAAATGAAAACCAGATACAGCTCCGAAGGAATTTGAAATATGAGGCTGAGAGTACAAGAAGCGGCAAAAAGGTCCTCTGCTAATAGGAAAAGCTGAGCCGTCCGGGGCTGAGGGAATCGGGGAAGGTCAGGTGGGAGCTGCCACACGGGGCTCAGACAGTTTCATGTTCAAGAGAATCCAGTGAGCAACTGGTGAGGCTGCTTATACTGGCAGGATGCAGGGAGGAGCAGGTTGCGATCCTGGCAGCCGGGTGTGCTTTGGAGTCCCCTTCAGACCATCGGTGGGGTGAGGCAGCATGAGTCCAGCGAGCATCTCCAGACCTTTCTGAGAGCCTTTCTTCAAGGCCCAGAAAGTCTCCTGTGGCATCAGCAGGCAAGAATCTGCCAGCACCCGAAAAAGTGAAACCGCAGCGGGGTGAGTTGGGACTGCTGGCTGCCCCTTATATTGGGGTGAGGAGCAAGCTGCTGTGAAGACAGAGGGCATTGCCAGTGAAAAATAAAAATGCCTTCCCTGCAGCTGTGTCTGAGGGGAATACTAGATATGGATGTGCTCAGGAGCAGCTACCAGCAGTGACTCGTGGGGGCTGAAAATCACCACTGTGTTCTCAATGGAACAAGAGGCCACATCATCTGCTACTCTTAAGCAAGGTGCGCCCGGATTTCTGAGGATTCGTGGTGGGCTTTCGGAGAATCTGACAGCGGCCCCATCATTTCACTGACAATGTCCTCGTACAGCGTGAATGAGGCAGAGCAGTAATCTTCAGGATCTGTACACAACCCTTGCCAAAACTCTGTCCCCCTCTCCTGAAATGCTGTACATGTGAATTGGCTTAGCATCTCCACAGTGATGCCCAGCCCCAGCCAGCCACAGCTGCATCACAGGACACAGCACATCATGGCTTGTCTGTCATGTCAGGAAAGGCAAAATCACATGGTCTTTCAGGGCAAAAAAAAAAAAATACCTTTTGCTGCTTTCCTTCCAGTATTATTCCTTTCTAAAGAATATTCCTCAGCATAAGTAAGAAGAATTGTAGGAAGGATGGATCTCAGAGAGCCAGGTAAATTACATGCCTGGGATGGTGGATACCAAGATGTAGCTGTGACTAGGAGACCCTCTATGAACACTTTACACCTTGCCTTAGCTTACTGGTGCCCACAGGGCTTACAGCTGTTGGCCTTTAAAGCAGGTCCATTGCTGTTCTGGTTTGTTCTCTCAGTAGGGACAAGAAGAAGTTCAAAAATGGAGCAAATGTCTCGTGCCTTCACCATCTTCCTCCTTGAGGATTGCCACAGAAACCCCCGAAACGGGGATGAGACAGGAAAACCTGACCCATGTTCTGTTTGACTAAAACACGTCTTTCAGGTCACCAGGAAGGGCAAGGTGTGAGCCACAGTGTCCATAGCATGGGGTAGGAGTCCACCAGCGAGAGGTCACCCAAAGCCACTGGAAGCCAGAGAGAACCAGCACTTGGCCAGCCATGAGGATCCCAGTGGGACAGATGCGGTGGCCGGGCAGCAGGAGCACTCAGCGAGGACATTTCAGGTCAGCAGGGAGGTGTGTGGTGGAGCAGTGTGTGGGAAGCTGGAGCAGCCCAGCCGGCTCTCCCCATGGTTCTGGCCAGTGCTGTTGAGTGCTTCACTTGCATGAGCACCGAGAGTAAAACCAAAATGACATTCATTAGATGTTTTAAGGAGTGTTCAGGCATGTAATCCTCCTGGAATGAGGCAGCCATAACAAGTTACTGTAGTTATTGATGGCCATGTCAGTTAGCCTTTTCCAAGGATTAATCACCATCCTGCTCATGCCCTACAGGATGTTTTTATCTCCGTTTTCTCCCAGTGTTGCAGTGTGCAAAGCTGGCTGGGCTGACCAGGGTGGCTTCCGAATCTTGCAGGGAGAGAAGCTCCTCATACTTAGATCCTAAATATTTAACAGTTTGGAAGAGCCCAGCATTTAGAGGAGTTGTTGGGGCAGAGCTGCTGCATTTCCAGGCTTCACCATGGAGAGTCTGAATTCAAACATCTCCATCGCTGAGGTCTGATGTGCAAAATGAAGGCAACTTCCCCAAGGCAGCCTGCAGGAAGGGTACTGCTCCAAGACACCCCTTGCTTTGGCTGCCACTGCCATTCTAGGTGCATCTATAGCATCATCCAGAGAGGGTGGTGCAGAGCCAAGGCAGAGCTCCTCATACCCAGAGAATGACAAAGTTGTACCATTAACTAAAATACCTGAAGATGATCGTTCTTGTGCTTTGTTCTGAATAGACAGGGGGAGCTGGAGAGGAGTGTGGGGAAGTGACAGGACCATTGCTGAGCTCTGTCTGCATGGGCAGAGCACAGCACAAGGGTGACACAAGCAACAAGTGCCAGCATTTTCCCAAAACTGAGGCTGTCTTGAAGAACTCTGGAGTTTGATCAGTCTCAGAGGCTGATGCTGCCATGTGCAGGGGGGGATGTCCCAGCCACCAGTCTGGCAGTGCCATACAGCACCTGATCAGCCATCCCATCCTGAACACCTCTGCTCTGCCCCTGAGGACAACCAGTCCCACCCAGGCCAGTGAATGAAAGAAAAGCAAAGGGAAACGTCCATCTGCTCACTTGCAGGAGGGAGATCCTGGCATGCTCGGCTTGGAGGATGCAAAAAAGTTTGGGATCTTCAGCTGCTCCTCAGAGCATCCCCGGAGAGCCTGGACATAGCCCAGGAAAGAGCTCCCTGGCTGCAGCCAGAGGCAAGGTCCCACAGCAGAGGTGTGCGGTGCTTATACAGCCAACCTGCATGTGTCCCTGGCTGCTTTCTTGCAAAACCTGGCAGGTCTTGGTGTGCAGCTGACTTGTTAATTGGGAATGAGTGACTCCAGGAGGTCCTGACCTCCAGCATTTGGTCAGACCCCATTGCCTGAAAATGCTGTGGAGTGGTGAGAGCTCAGGGAGGAGGGGATGCCTCTTATTTACCTGCTGGCTAGTGCATCCAGATGAGGGGCAGGATTTGTGCTCCTTGGCAGTTCCAACATAACTGATCCTCCACTGGAGCTGGATTTGGCCTCTTGCCCTGGGCATTTGTGTTGGCACTTCTCAGTTTGCTCCTTCTGCTACACGGGATGAGCTCAGGGCTCATTTTCACTGCAACCCTGATGCTGACAGTGATCTGAAGTTTGGAAAGGGCTCCAGAAGCCACACAGCTGGGCTGGGCTAAGGAGGAACCTGACCCACTACTGAGGGTTATCAATGTCTCACTAACAGTGCTCTGCTTGGAGGTGAGGGAGAAACTCCAGATGCCTGTGGAGGCTGGCAAACTCCCCAGCTCAGCACTTAGCAGTGGGGCTCTTCATGCTGGGGAACATCCCTCTGAGTTTGGGCAGCCCCAAAGAATCATAGAATAGTTTTGGCTGGAGAAGATCTTTAAGATCATTGAGTCTAATGGTAAACCCAGCACTGCCAGGGCACCACTAAACCATGTCCCTCAGCACCACATCTCCACAGCTTTGAAACCCCTCCAGGGATGGGGACTCCACCACTGCCCTGGGCAGCCTGGGCCAGGGAAAATTTCTTCCTTTCAGGGTAGAAACTTTTCCTCATGTCCAACTTAAACCTTCCCTGTGACTTGAGGCTGTTCCCTCTTGTTCTGTCACTTGTTCCTTGGGAGAAGAGCCTGACCCCACCTGGCTCCCACCTCCTGTCAGGGAGTTGTCAAGAGCCAGAAGTCTCCCCTGAGCCTCCTTTTCTCCAGGCTTATCAGCCCCAGTTCCCTCAGCTACTCCTCCAGCAGCCTGTGCTGAGGGTCAGGAGCAGCCCAGGGTGCCCTGTGGGAAGGCTCTCCCAGGCTTCCCGCCCTCACAAAACCTGGCATAGCCTTCAGCCATCGTGCTTTCAGGAGATCCAAAATCCCTGCAATCTCTCAACTGTTCAGTCTCCCTTGTCTTGGGAGCAGAGATTTGCCCCTGACAAATCTGTGCATCCATACACATCATGTTCTTGGGGCCTGCAGGGACATGGGGATGTTTCTTGTCCTCCTGGTGCTCAGATCCCTGCCTGCTCAGAGCAGCACCAGATGGACACAGAGATCTCACTGTCCCTCTCTGATCCCTGCTCATGTCCCATCAGTGGCTGGGTGACTTTGAGACCCAATGAAATGGCTGTCCCGATGGCAAGGGACGGTGAGGAACATTCATCAGACCCACCAGGAGAACTGCCCGCTCATTACAGCAGGGTCCCATGGCCTGGGATAAAACCCAAGCACAGCCACAAGGCTGGAAAAATGCTGCAGAGCAGAGGAATTAGCATTAATCAAGCTTAATCCTCCAAGGGAATTGCCCTGATGTGTGGCACACGGGTGTGCTGCACCCCAGACAGGCTGGTGGGTCCTGGGAAGCCCCTGGCTGAGGGAGGGACCCCGGTGACTTGCCAGTGTTGCCCCCAAGAGTGGTGACCTCCGATGTGAGCTCTTCACTCTCAGCCAGCAGGGAGAGAAGGAAAAGAAAAAAAAATACTGATGCTTTTTCCCTCCTCCTCAGCGCCTTCGCCAGAGCTGCCCCCTGCCTGCTTTTCCAGAGGTTTCCCAGGAGCCGATTAACCACCCTGCTGAACACAGGGCCAAATCAGACTGGGTTTGATTTGGCATGTGTGGGGGCTGCTTTGTTAGTGAGCCCACTGGGATGGAGGAGCCCACTGGGATGGAGGAGCCCTCGTCTGCCCAGTTCTGTGGGTGCAGAGCCCTGCACAGGCAACCCTCCCACAACCACATCCTGGAAGAAACCAGTGGGAGGGAGGTGACAAAGCCACGGGAGATGCAACAGCTTCAGCACATTCTGCTCAGCTCAAGGCATGCTCAGCTCAGACAGGGAAGGTCTCTTGCTCAGAGCCTGAAGACTCGAGGTGTTTCACTGACCTCTTGGCTCTGGGATCTTCCAGAAGCAGAAGAGCTGCAGGGTCAGCTTTGCTCTGCCCTCCCAGTCCCGACTGTCCCAGCTCTGCCTTGTGGGCTGCATAGAAAGGGCTGGGAGAGCCAAGCCACTCTTCTCCCAAGCCAAGGTCCGTGGTGTCCACTCCAGCTTTTCTGTCCATCTCCAAAAACTGATGCATGTTACTGCTGTGATGGGGTAAATGTAACTTTTTATCAGCATCATTTCCTCTGGTTCAGCTAGGTGGGAAACTCTGCGTTTTACAGCCCCTTGGCTTCTCATCCAAAAGGAAAAAATAAAGGAGAGAGGAAAAATGCCCTTTAAATAGAACTTTCCATGCTGGAAGTCACTCTGGAAACACAGTGGAGGGGGAGTCATCAGCACGAGCAATAGGTGCAGGGGAGCAGCAGGTTGCAGGGGACAGGGGATGGGATGGGACATGGTTCATGGACAGGCTCCTCCGTTTGCCTCCTGGCACAGCTATGAGCTCCTTCTCCAGCTGTTGGCCTGACTCGCCTTGCTGATGCTCTGCCCTTGCAGGGTGAGACCAAATCCTGAGCTCTTGCCTTGCTCAGAGCCATCCTAGGTAGCCTGGGAGCTGGTCTGATTCCTGACAATGTCAAGGGCATGTGTCACCCTGGTGCCATCCAGACACAGGCTGCTCCATTGTCACCCCCAAAGCACTTGCCATACCCCAGCAGAACCACTTTGTCAGGGGAGCTGCAAATGCCACCTCTCCTGCTTCTAATTTTGCTCAGCTTCTGTGTGCACCCCTCCCCACCCAGTTTAACCTCTCCATCTACTTTGCTTTTTCCCCAAATTTCCTGAACGGGAGAACTCCCAGGATTATTTTTGCAGCCGGAGCAGCTGGTGCGAATGCAGGCTGCCTACGCTGCCTACAGCAGGGAAAGAGAAACAAGATGCTTGGCTCCTTTTTTTCCAGCTCCCTGACCCCTGATAAAAGCCATGTTCACCAGATGAGACCACCAACCTTTAAAGTCCAGGCACAACTGGGAATTCCACATTCAGCTAATGATGCTGTGGGTGCAGAACGCCCTTTACCTGCTGGAGCCGTGAGCCATGCAGAGCAAGACAACCTGTGTGTGTCTGAGCACAGTCTGGACAAAGCCAGACCATGTCACCGTTGTCCCAGCAGCTGGGCAGCTTCATTCTGGTGTGCCCTGGTCAGCAGCTTTTGGCTACCTGGAGGAAAAGCATGGTTAGCCCATTGGGGGGATTGTTTTTCAGAGCTTTTTACAGTACAAAGCTGCAGTTGTGAGCATGCCCGCAGATAAAAATACAGCTGTTTGGGGGGAAGAGCACAACCAGATCTCCTCTGATGGAGGACACAAGCTGTCAGAGGTGGAAATGGAGAAGGACCTCTCAGAGATTGGGAGGGTACCTAAGGACACGGGTGCATTGTGCACTGTGAAGCTCAGAGCTGGGAGGGTTTTGTACTGCTCCGAACAGCAGTACAGGCTGATTTGCAGCAAATGCTGCTCCACGGGCCTTACTTTTCAATTGTCTGAGTAATATACATTTATTTGATACTCTTTTTTGCCAATTTTTCCCCTTCTGTGTTATCATCAGGGATCATTATTTCATACTGTAGTGATTTATCTGTCTTGCTTAGCTGTGACTTGGCGTACACCGCAGATGCTGTTTCTCTGTTTCTTGGCTGGGATGGGAGCATGGCCCAGGCTGGCAGGAGGGCTGGGATAAGCCACTGGGATGCACCAGTGCCTTGGAAAATGGGAGTATACCTGAGGGGCTGGGGACCTGGAGAAAGATTTACAGCATTTCCCCTGGGCTATTCCTAAAAGAACTAAAAGTGCTGGATCTGTGCTGGCTTGCCCCAGCACTGGTGCAGAGCTTTCCCCCTTGCAAACCAAGAGGTTAAACGTGGTATCAAGCACAAAGGTGGATACAAGTCCAGCTGTGCCAGGGGGTCCAGTGACCCCTGGTCTCCTGGACTCCGCTGTGCAAAGCCTGAACGTTTGGTTTGCATTGTGCCCTGCACAGGTGAGGGTCAAAGACTCAGATGTCGGTGGAGGACAAGAGCAACGGTGGTCTGAGCTCAGCTGTGCAAATCTCAAGTCCTCCATCTGAGCTCATCTCCACGGAAAACATTTGGGGAGGGAGGACACGTCCAGTTTGGATTTGTCATGTGGAGCATCTTGGCAGGTCCAAAAGCCCCTGAGGCCCTTCATAAGCATTAACCAGTGGATTAAACCAGTCCAGCCATCACTCTCACTGCTGGGATGGGGATTTCTCAGCTGAACGCCGCTGAGATGAGTGGAAAAAGCGCAGTCTGTCCCTTTAAGTCCAAAATGACGAGTGTATTTCTGGAGGCTCTGGAAAAGAAGTCAAGACCATTGGCTTCTGCGTCACCAGCACCGGCCATTGATTCCCTGGAAATGTTTCATATTTGGCCAAACTGGCTGTTGACGGAATAGTTTCTGATTTAACACTCTCAGCTGCAGGCGGGACCCAGCTGGGTCTTGTTAGCTCCAGAGAGACCGTCCTTCCCGCTGGCAGCTGCAGAAACGCTTCCAGCATAGCCCCCTCCTCCCTATTCCCAAACAGACACTCAGCCCCTCTAACGAGATGTGCACAGAAATCCTGCTTATTTCAGCCTTCGGCCGCCGTTGCCTTTTATCGTTGTTATTATTTACCTCGTGCTTTGATGAAGAAAAATAACGCATCATGTCTTTTTCTCTCTTGCCTCCAGCCTAGCCCTCTGTGGGGAGCAGACATGGGTGTCCTTGAGAGCTCCCCACCCTGCATCAACCCCTTCCCCATGTGCTCCTGTCAGACCCCATGGCCTGGGGAGGGTCCTCCCCTTTCCTTCACTCTCAACCTCCCACCCCGTATCGCCCAGGCTCTCATCATCTCTGCCCTTCTTGCTCGCTCTCTATTTAGTCTGTGTGTTGAAAACTCAGCACAAAAGCTCTTACAGCTCCCTGGGCTGTGACCCAAACAGTAAAGAATGTTTATATGCTGGTTGCCTTCCATTTCTGTATATTAATATTACACACACAGGCTCATGCACTCACACACGGCGTTTCTGGTGCCTCCACGGGCTGCTGGCCAAGGGAGCCCAGCCAAAGTAAAGGCATCTGGGCCCTTCTGGAGAAAGCAGGAAAAGAAGAAGGAAAGACAAAATACAAAAGCAAAAAGGAATCAGACAAGCAGCTCCTCCAGCCTGTGACCCTGTGCCCACTGTGGATGGGGCCAGGGAGTCCTGCAGAGAGGGGGCTTGCCAGGTTCTACCTCTCCCAGCAAGTCCCCCTGTGTCCCTTGTCACCCGAGGGGGGTCAGGCAGATGATAGGGGCTCAGGGTGAGCCACAGACTCATATGAAGAGTGGGAAGATATACAGAAATTGGGGGCCTAGCTTTGGACAGGGCTGTCTGCCAGAAAGGTGTAGCGATGTCCTGGACCCACCTCAACACATGATACCCAGTTGTGTGGGCAGCAGTCAGGCCCAGCTGAGATGCTGGAGCCCCAAGATGATACTGGGATATCAGGGCTGGTAGTGTATTTAAGAGCTCTGTAATTGGGGCTGGGGAATGGGTGAGGTTCTGTCTCCTCATGGCCACACAAGAGTCCACTGACCCATGGGGTCTCCAATGGGGCTGGGGGAAGAACTGCTGTGAGTGGCTGAAGGTGTGAATCTGCGTGGTCTGTGCAAGCAGAGCTGGCTGCCTGTGGTCAGGGGCAGGCTGGTCCTTACTCCCTCTAAAATCACCTGGAGATGTTGCTCAAAAGCAGGAAAATGGCAAAGTGTGAGCATGGACAGGAGTTTCTGGTCCTCTGCTCTTGCAGGAAGCCTCTTGGGTGGTGGCAGCTGCAATGCTGGGACAAATCTACAAAGCCAGTGGCTGACTGGGAAGGGGCAGGTCATGCGTGAGCTCATCCTGCTCTTCTTCAGCTCCCCAAAACCAGGGCCATATGCACATGGCATCACCAGCAGCTGTGGGCTGGGATTTGGGGATGGGACAAGAGGAGCCCTGCTCATCTGCTTGATGAAGACGCTGCCTTATCCAACACACACTGCCCAGGCTGATTGCTGCTGTGCTGCTCTGAGCTCAGGGGCTGCTGGGCTTCCCTGGGCTGGTTCTTCACCCCTCTGCAGGATGCACAGCCTGTCCTCAACCCCTGTGAAGGGGAAAAGCTGCCTAGTGCCTGCACAGCCGCTGAGGCTGCTGCTGGATGCTGTGAAAGCTTTGTGCAGTGCACAGCTTTTAACCCCAACAATCTGATGGGCACTGAATTTCCTTCTCCTCTTCCAGAAAAATGACCTCCTGGAGGTCTCGGCAGGGGTTAACTCTGCGCAAAGTAGTCACGCAATGGGGAGGGCTCATTCCAAGTACCAAATAACTTGCAGAAGTAATGCATTTGTTCCTAATTAGGATAATTGCCCCATCACTTTTCTCTGTGGCATTGGCCAACCTAACTCGCAAATGCCTGAAAACACCAGCTAAAGTATGACCAAATTTAGGAGCTGAGTCGAGTAATATATCGCCTTGATTTGTCCTAAAACATGAATTGGCTGGGAGTCCTCCCACATATTGCATTTCCAGGGAACATAAGGAACCGATTGTGTAATTAGCAGTAGTATTTTCAACACGCTGCGGTGCGCAGCCCTTGCGGTGCTCTGCCCTCCTCTCCCGCGCTACTGCACCTCCTGGGACCCCCGGGTGGTGGATATGAGCGGGTGGGGGGTTATAAAATGTGTCTGTCACAGAAATACTGCGTATGGTTATGGCAAAGGAGGAGATAAGGGCCTGTCTGCTCCTTCACCCCTCTAGTCCTCAGTTTAGAGGCAGACAGAGTGGAGATGTTTCTAGCCAGGCGTCCAGAAGAAGAACTGGGGACAGGATGAGGTCCTACTCTGAAGGATCCAGCTTGCAGCCATCGCTGCCTGCCTGCAGCTGTCAGCAGTCATTATCTCCCCAGCCATGGGATACCCTCGTTGGGAGTTTGGCACCAGGAGTCCTACCCTGTGCCTGCCTGCATGCCCAACATCCCTGCTCCCCCACTCTCACCAAGGCCAGCTGGAAGGATAGCGTCTGCTCCCTGCCATGCACCAGTGCGCCCAGCACAGATGACTTGCAGAGGTGATCTCCAATTTACAAAGTGCCTGGATATCTCTTTCATCCTCATCTTTCCACATTTACTCATCCCCTTTGAACGCAATGTGAGGCAACCTGGTCTAGTAGGAGGTGTCCCTGCCCATGGCAGTGGGGTTGGAACAAGATGATCTTTAAAGTCCCTTCCAACCCAAACCGTTCTGTGATTCTTTCCCCCAAGGGTGCTGCCATTTAAAGGTATTCAGAGAAATCCATTTGCACTATAAAGATTACTAATGGTTAAACCTGGAGGTTAAGTCAGTCTCCTCCATGTCTTGTCCCTGCCAGTCCAGGAACCAGCCAGAATACAAGCGAGACCACTTTCCTCCTCCCCTTGGCTGTTTGTTGTCAGCCCCATGTGTTTACTCCTCACATCTCACCTCAAAATGTTTTCCCCTCTTGCAACTTTTAGAAGCTTTTGGAGGGGTCAGGCATTGCTGCCCTGGTTAAGCAGGGTAGGGACTGTCCCTGCTCATCCACCCACTGTCCTCCTGAAGGGTTAACAGCAGAATCTCTGTCCAAAGCAGGAAAAGAAACTAAGAGAGGACTTTTTGTGTGCCAGGACATCCATTCCAAACAGCTAGCTGGCCTGTCTGGAGACCTGCTCTGCTAAAGGCACACATTTCCCCTCTGTATGGATTTTCCACCTAATCTCCACATTTTACATGGACGTGCTGAGGGGGGAGGGCCCAGTCTGAAGTGTTCATTCATTTCCCCAGCCCAGCTACATTTCCAGCCCTTCCTCTGGCTGTCTCCTGGGCTGGGTACGCCTTTGCTTCCGCTCTCCCCTTCCCTCCCCAGTCAGCCCTCCAGCAGGGCTCTGTCCCGTGGCAGTGGGGGGAATGTACCTTTGATAAGCACCACATTTCTGGCACTGTGGTCTGTGAACACGCACGGCTGCATCACAGGAAGAAGGAAAAAAAAAAATAATAAAAAATAAACCACGACAGAAGAGTCCCTTTCTTTTACAAAACCATGGAAAGCTCCTGGTTCATGCGTGAGCAGATGGCTTTGCAATCGACTCCATGGCCGAGGAGGCTGCATGTGCAGAGCAGAGCGCCGGAACCCACCTCGCACTGCTCTGCAGAGGCGAGAGAAAATCCAAATGCTGAGGCAAGCACGTGGCTGCATCGCAAAGCAAAAGCAGCTCCATAAAAGTCTCGTTGCAGATAAAATCAAACACAGGACAGGATGTGAACTTGAGAACCCAGAGCAGCTTTTTTCCCCCCTTAGACTTCTCAGGCTCCAGCTGGGCAGTGGTTTTGTCCTGCTGGTCTTTGTTTATTTTTTGACACTAGGGAGGTTCAAGCTGAGACACAGCAAACCCCAAGGAAGCTTCTCTCGCCCCACCTTTGCCTGAGCTGCTTCACAAATCTCAGCCTGGGAGGTCAGCGGTGGTGGTGTAGGAGCTGATCTTGCAGGATCAGGTCCCCATCTGCAGGGCACAAACCTGGCCCTGCCCCCCCCTCCCCACAGCCTTTCCTTCTGCTCAGACCTGTGGCTCAGTTCCTGTCCCATGGGGTGTTATGGGGTCACTGTTGCTCTCCAGCTCTTTCCTTCTGTCATCAGGCAGCAGTTATGTTTGCTCCCCAGGAGAGCAGGCCCCCAGCCACTCACATTTCTGTGCTCTCCAGAAAGCACCTAAGCCTCTTGCTTCACATCCAAGTGCATCCCCCTTACATCTCCCTCCTGGATCTGGGCACTTAATAAGTCCTAGCATTTTATTAGCAGATGCTAATAGCAATGGCACAGAGCCACGTGCTTTGAATTGAAATCCTTCTCTGCTTAGAGTGCAGCACTCATCCCCCTGTCCACCTAGCAGCTAGGATCCAGACGTCTCCCGCAGCCCTGCTTGGAGCTCTTCCCCACCAAAGGGGTCAGCAGCCAATGTTTCCAGCTAGTTGCTGTGCTGGAGAAGGGGGACACTGAACCCACAGTGCCCAGACCTGTGCTAAGGGACACACCAAAATGACTCAAGCAGGGAAGTGGACCTCTGCAAGCAAGATGAAGCAAGGCAACAGCTCAGCTGGCAGCATAGAAACCAGTCCAGAAAAGTGTGTGTGCTGGTCCCATCAGTGTTCCCTGAGCTGTTCCCACACACATAATGGGAAAGTGCCAGTCTCTCCTCACCCTCATTTTACCTCTCCACTTCTAGGTCCAAAATGTTTCTGCCCAAGGAAACTCTTGTCTGGTTCCTTCCTCCCAGCGGCCATTCTGCCTGAGTTTTTCTCACAGCTGGGAAAGCACAAAATGGGCCCTGGGAAGTCAAGACACGGTGAATCCCTTAATTCCCTTTAGCTTCCAGTCTTCAATCCCTGGTTATTGTGAATTGCCAGATAAGTGACACTTCTCCATGTGATGGTGATACGATGCCTACAGACAGTCCCAGTGAGTCCCATGGGAGACCATGGTGATGCCAGCAACTGTTCCTTACTCCAGCCTTGCCCGTGAGCCCCCTTCTTACTCATGCGGAGCTGAGCAAACCAGTGCTCAGTGACTCTTCTTGCTGACCCCCTCCCAAAATGAGATGCAGGACCTGATTTGGCTGCCCAGGATGACTAACACCACATTGGCAAGAAGGACAAGGAAAAGCCATGCTCAGGAAATAAACCTGTGGCAGGAAAGCTCTCGTCTGTGATGGAAGCTGTTGCCCCCTCTTGCACGGCACTGAGATCTGGCTGCTCACTTCTGCTCCACAGAGGACCAAGCAGATGCCTTGAGTCCAAGCTGCACATCTGGAAGTCGGATCCATTAAAACAAACCCTATTACATAACAACAGACATCTGGACCTTGTTACCACTACATTTTTAGTAAAAATAGTTTTTTGATATGATCTCTCCTAAGAATGTGGCAGAGGGGCTTGGAGCCAAAGTCCTCCAAGAATGACTGTAACTGCTTCTCATAAAACATCCCCCACCTACAGCTCGGACAGGGCTGTTTCCCCTCAGCACACACACTGATGCTCAGGGGCACAGAGGGGAAGGTTTCAGGCTGAAGGCAGGTGCAGTGCTAGGGGCAAAGCTGGAGGATTCACTACATCCCAAGCCCTGAGGCCTGAGCATGCTCCACACTGCCCCTGAGATCAAGATAAATGGGAATCCTGCACCCAAAACTTGATTTTGTTAGTGTGGCTGACTGCTGGCTCACAGCAGAAGAGAACAGCAACCTCCACCTCTCTGTTTTGCTGACTTTCTCCCACATCTCTGCTCTGCCAGCCAGCCCTTGCAAGCACGGGCATTACTGCCCATCGTCCTGGCCAAGCAGTCAGTCTCCAGGCTGTGTCTGTCTCTCCCTCAGCTTCCATTAGCTCCTCAGTGCAAATCAGACTCACTGCCCTCATGGGTATGGTGCAATCTGTACATGGACATTCCCAAGGTCTTATCTCTACTTCTGGTGCTCATCAGCTACCAACTCCCTCATCCTTCATGATCACGGTGGGATCACGGCTGTTGTTTTCCAGCCCTGGGCAGATTGCATCTCCAAACACATCTTGTTGCTCTCCATCTGCTGGCTACAACAGGATGGCCTCTATCCATGGACTCGCTGGACTTTGGCTTTCTCTAATTTCTCCAGTGGGCCATCTTGCCTTGTTTCTCCTGAAGGCTCCACCCTGGCCATGAGATCACCAGTGCTGAGCAGACCAGGTTGTGGCAAGCCCAATAAAGTGCTCATCTGGGAGAAGCAGAGGAAATCTTGAGCTGGCGGTGACTCAGTTGGTAGCTGCCGTGCTCCTGGAGCCGGCTCAGCAGCAACACTCTGGAAAGGACCTGGAAGGTCATTTGGGCACATGCATTTGGTGCTAAATATTGAAGTGTGGTTGCTAAGGAGACCTCAGTGCTCCCAGCCAAGGTGAGGGTCTAAAGCGGGTACTTCGGCCAAGATCCGGTCTGAGCATCTACCAGTTGTTCCTTCCACAGGTTTTTAATGGTACAATATTCTCTAGCATCATGGCTGCAATCCTGGCTCTGCTGAAGCTCCTCAGCTAGTCCAGGCCATAAGCCACCTTCCTGCAGATCCTAGCCCCAAGCTGGCCCTGCAGCCAAGGAGGTTTTGCCTGATGCTAGCAGACCTGGGCAGCAGCAGCAAGGAAGGGTTTGGCTTCCCAGACGGAGATCATCAGTCTCCTCCTCAGGTCAGAGCTGGACTGGCACACGAGTAATGGAAACTCCTGTCCTTGCTGTTGATCTATCTGCAAGAAAGTGAGATTTTTAAAGGATGGGTGGAGCTGGATCAGGATGGCTCCCAGCTGCTGGAGTCGGGACACCCACACAAGTATTTCTCTGCTGCATTGAGATGCCAGTCCTGAGGACCCCCAGGAATGTGCAGGAGGATGCTCTGTGCTCCTCTTTCCAGAGCATGACTGGCCAAGCCCTGCCACAAGGAGCAATGAGACACTGAACTCACCCTCCTGAGCCCCCTTCCTGAGGCATTTCTTGCATATGCACCCCCTACCCCATCCTCCTCGAGGATCACCCATGCCGGGACTGGTGCCTGGTGGGGGACCATGCAGCACTGCCCATCCTCCTGCCTGGCCATGTGGGGTGCACACCAGTACAGAGACCATCAGCTACTTTCCATGCTCCAACGGACAAGGAGAGAGCAGCACAGTGGGAAAAACCCCAAGGAGAACATGCTGCAGCCCGAGACCCCATCCCAGCAAGGTCCAGCTCCTCACAGCTAGTGAGTCCATGTCACTGGTCTCACCAGCAGCTGTGCTGGGGCTTCATGGGCAGGCAGGAGGCAGAACCAGGCCAGCCCCAGCCCCAGCCACTCTTGGTTGGTGAGTGATCCTTGGCCTTCATTCCCTGCCCAGCCACCCTCATCCCAAACTCTTTTGCCCACTGCTGCCTTTCGCTGCTGAGACAATCTCCATCTCCAGCCCAGCCACGGCTGCCATAGGTACCAGCCAGATGGCAGGTTTTCAGAGGTTATAGCCTAGGGAGCTTCACCAGCAGATGCATCTTTGGGTGAAGTGCCTGTCCCTGCTGGAGCAGAAGGCTGCTAGAGTTTTCCTTCAGAAAATGCTTTTCTTTTCCCTTCACCCTGTCCTTGCAAATAGCCAGTTTGGCTCACGTGCAGCCAGCCTGGAGGAGTTCAGGCCAAGTGGTTAGAGGCAAATGAAATCAGAGCCTTGGAGATGGAAGCAGCAGGCTGCTCTCATTACAGGTGGGGTTACTAGTTCCACCTACAATAAAAACTGCTGGGAATTTGTAAGAATGCTCTATTTTCTTTTTTTTTTTTCTCTTCCTTTCTTTCTTTCAGAGACTCCATCACACTCTGCAGTCTCTGGCTAAAATCAAAGCAGTTCTACTATCATCCTCATTTCCCACCTGCTATTAAGTCCCTCCTGTACCCTGTAACCATCCCAAGTAGGCAGTAGAGAGACAGCTTCTGACAAGCTGAGGGCAGGAGGAAGAAGGGACTGTGGGAGATGAGACAAGGACATCAGTTCCAGAACACTGCTCCAGGCTGATGTGAAGCTGGTGCCTGCTTCTGGTTTCATCTTTGCAGCCATCATCTGGGTAGATGTTGTCCAGCTGCTTCAAGCTTTGGAAAAAAAAGGTCATTATTTTCCTTTTTTTTTTTGTTTAATTTGTAGATTCAAACACTGGACATTAATGTGAGAGTCCTGCATGGAAGAAGCAGCAAATGGAGGCTTCTAAGAGACAGGATCTCAGTCTGAGTGCAGTTGCTCTGTTCATGACTCTTAGATGGTCCCTCTGCATCATGCTCTGCTGGAGCTGCCTTCTCTCCCTGGCTCTCATCCTGTCCCTCCCTTTGGAAGACAGGGTGTGCTGCCTCTGATTTTTTACCAGTTTTATCAAAGAAAGACTGCGAATAAGTAGAGCAATCTGGAGAAAAAAGCCCCAGAGGCTCAGATCAGCTTCAGTCTGAATTTGCCTGGCTATTTCCCAGCAGCGCTCTCCTCACCCGCAGCCTGTGGATGTGGTGTCTCCAGCTGGAGAAGTAGCTGGATCTGCTGCCTTTCTGTGACTCTGGCAGATGGTTCCTCCCAGATCACCCGTGTCTCTGGGCAGCAGCTCCTGGACTGGGGCGAGGGGAAAAGAGCCATTTCTGCCTAAGCATGGGCAATGAGGCTGGGGCAGAGGGTGAGACCCACACATTCTCCAAGAGGAATCAGAGCTCCTTAACTGCTCATCACACCCAGGAGTGTCCCCATCTCCCCCAGGGACACCCTTCTGTCTCAGGTCCATCCCTCAAGAGACACAGAGGTGGTGGAGGCAGGAGGACCCCCACATCCCCCACCCCAGGGTTGGCATTGCTCTCTATGAAGACACAACCACTGACTGCCACACTCCAGCTCTGCTTTGCTCCCCCTACCCAGGGAAACACTCCTGGGCCGACTGCAGCAGAACCCCCCTCACCTCCAGCTCCCTCTTGGATGTTCCCACATCCTCTGCTGCAACTCCTGGGCTATCCAGCTCAGAGCTACAGGAGGTGTCTCAGGCAGGGCTGCCTGACCCATGGTGTATAGCCAGATGCCTACCAGGACGTCACACATCCCACACCTCTCCCAAAACCACCTGGCACCCCTCTGCCATGTCATGGGGATGTATCACTTGGTCCCAATGCAAGGAAGGTGCTGGTGGGCTGCTGCAACCCTGTCCAGAAACACAGTGGTTTGGCCTCAAAGCTCTGGAGCATGAGGAATCTACTAAAAAGAGCTAAAAGTTAAGACACTGATTTGAGATACTGTTATGAACCAAAGCCCAGAGCTCTGCTCAGTGTAATATCTGACATAATTGACGTCATTATTTATACATTATCTGCATGAACATTTGACACTGGGAAAATACTTGCAGTTCCTGAAAGACCGTCAGGAGTGTTTGTTCATGACAGAATCGAAACCAGAAACTCATTTTTCTTTCTCGCTGGGTATTTTGTCTGATGAGAGCACAGGCAGTGGTGAGCAGGCAGAGCCCAGTCTTCACTGCTCTCGGACAGCCTAGGGGCTGAAGGAGCCTGCATGGGTGATGGAAACAGGAACAACTTCTGAAACTCATTTGGGAATGAATTCCTAAGGAACCCGTGACCAGCTCTGGACCTACCCTCTGGATTTACCGTCCCAGTCCCATCCCTGCATCTCCCACCTGGTGCCCATCAGCAGCAATGGCCCACTCAGGAGACGTTCCCTGGTGGGCCTGGGACAACCTCACTGAGATGGAGGTCACAGTGCCTCTGGGGACTGCCACCAAGGTCATTTTCCTGAGTCGTACCCTGTTTTACTGAGATATGTTGGAAGGTTTTGCACTCTGGTGCTGGGGCTGAAGGTGGGTGGGAGGAGGTGTGAACCCCCCATCTCCCCCAGCACTGTCTCACGCAAAGGACTGGTACTGCCATTTCCAGCCACAGACCAGGCACTTGGACCCCGGGTTACAAACTCGTCCCTTGCTGAAGCCCTCAGGAAACAGCCCTGGCAGCTGCCACAGAGGGAGCAAGGAGGGAAGAGCCCTGCTTGTTTTGGCTCTGTAAAGGGCTGGAAATAATACTTTGCTAATTGGAAAACAAGCCCCAGGTCAAAATGGCTTTACCAGGAGACAGGATGAGGAGCATAAAGGAGCCATGAGATGATACCAGTCAAGGAGAAAGGTTGAGAGTGTTGGAGGTATTCAGCCTGGAGAAGAGAAGGCTCCAGGGAGACCCTATTGCAGCCTTTCAGTACTTGAAGGGGCCAGACAGAAAGATGGGTACAGACTTTTTATCAGGACCTGTTGAAACAGGACAAGGGGTGATGGTTTTAAACTAAAAGAGGGAAATTTATACTGGAGAGAAGTAAGAAATGTTTTATACTGAGAGTGGTGAGACCCTGGCCAAGGTTGCCCAGAGAGGTGGTTGATGGCCCATCCCTGGAACCATTCCAGGTGAGGTTGGATGGGGCTCTGAGCACCCTGCTCTAAGTTGCAAATGTCCCTGCTCCCTGCAGGGGGGTTGGACTGGATGAGCTTTAAAGGTCCCTTCCAACCCAAACTACTCTGATTCTTTGATACGGAGGGAGTGTCCCAAACGGTGTGATCACACTTTCATAGCAGGCGGTGGATTAGATGTCCAGGCAAGAAGATGGAGAGGAAGAGAATGGCTTTCAAGGTCTTGTCTGAATTGCCTCAAATCTTCCTGATACAGAGAAAGAGCCACCAGAGATCATGGTGTGTTTCCCTGTAAGGAGAAGGAGGAATGATCCTGCAGATCACAGCCAAATTCCCAGTGGGCAGCTGAATCCCATTACCCCCAGGCCAACCTCACCAGCACTGATTTACTTCAGGGAAGCTCCTGAAGGAAATAAAGAGGAGGATGTGGCCCAGGGGTGAGGAGGGATGATGGAACTGAAACACCCAGTGAGTGCCATAGGGGGGACCCAGCTGCCACGTGGCCATGTCCCTGCCGGAGCTCTGCACTTTACATAAATATTTGAAGTCCCTGTAAATAAAGATCTTGCTGGGAATGGGGAGAAGCAAAAGTTCTTTTCCCAGCTGTCTGGGAAAGATGAAAGTGCTTGCCACCAGCCAGGCAGGGATGTGCACAGGCAGGGGGTGGAGGTGGTGGCAGGTAGGGCTCACCAACAAGCCCCACTCAGACCTTCCTGTGGGTCACCCATGGGGCGTGGGGTGGCCTGGGAGTGATAAGAACCTCTGAGGTCTCCTCTTCCAGCACAGGAGATGGCACCAGCTCCAGATGCATTATCGGCCTCAGCCTCAGCCAGGACAGACTGAATGAAAACCATGCCCGGTGCAGAGCAGAGCACAGGGTTTTTAGCTCCTTACCCCTACAGTCCTCCACACCCCAGTGAGAACAGCCCTGTTTTCCTTCCCCTCCTGCACCCCTGTCCTTTGGCCCCTTCCCACTGCAAGGGAGTTTCCATTGCTCCTCTCAAACCGCAGCCCTGTGCTCGGGAACCTGAAACCTGTGTTTGCTGGAGAGAAGAAAGGATCTTAGGAAATGCAGCACATGAAAAAAAAGAGGGGGGTGTGGAGGGAGGGGGGAAGAAAAAAGCAAAGCTGTTTTCTATTGCTCCCAGAATCTCTCGCTGTGGTTCGTACCGTGCTCCTCATGCCAGCACACAGCAGGACAGCCTCCTGGAGCAGCCCCTTCCCCACAATGTCACAAGGGCTTAGGGACACTGTGACTGGAACACGGTGGAGGGGTGGAGGGGTGTGTTTTGCTCTGGGATCTTTCCCTCACTTCTGCTCCCTCATTTATTTATTTACATCCCCGCATATTACTTAACTCCTCCCTTTTTCCACGGCTGTCACTTCCCCACTTCCACAGCTAAGACACAATGGAAAATAGGCTTGATTTTTTAAGTTGTTTTTTTTTTTCTGGCAGGTACCTGATTTCTGTTGGGTTTTGGGGTTTGTTTTTTTTTTTGTTGGTTGCTTGGTTTGTTTGTTGTTTTGTTGTTGTTGGTTGGTTGTTTTTTTAACAAAAAAAGCCACCATCCCTTCCCCCAGAAATGCAGCAGCAGTCCCAGTCCTCCCCGTGTTTACCCTGGGATTCCTCCCTGTCCCAGTGCTGGCACCGCACGGCTCTTCCAGGGAGCCAAGGCTGGGTGAGAGCCGGGGTCTGTAGGAGGAAGGTGACAGGACCTGGTGGATAGAGAAGGGGCTCCCAGCCAGAACCAATCCCTTTCTTTCCCCTACTCCCCTCCTCTTTAATGAGATCATCCCAAATAGTTAATTTTATCTCATTCTGTCTATCCGACGGGAGCAGCCAAGGTGTCAGCACCATCACACCCAGTCCCAGTGCAACTCAGGAGTGGGGCAGAACTCTTAGGAGGATAAAACTCCTGCTTACCTTCGGGCAGGTAGAAAAAGAAAGCAAAATGTGTGCTCTCACTGATGGAAAACGTTGCAACCCTGTGGGGGACACTGAGACCCTCAAAGGTGAGAGCCATGGGGAACCAGTCCCACAGCTCTCCCCACCCCTGGACCTACATGTCCACCAACAGCACCAGCACCTCCTCCTCTGCTTGGTGTCCTCATTTTCCTGCTGTCAAGCGATTTGATGCCCCAATTACAGCACTGCCATGGGCTGTATCCTTTCCAGGCAGCACACAGTGCTCCATCACAGAGGTTGAGAGAAGAGGGGCCTGATCCTGTCCCTGCTGATGTGCCCTGCTAACAAGTGGAGCCAATGCTGGCTCCCAAGGGACGGTTTTGCTCAGCCCCATGTCTCAGCTGCAAGGAGGTGAAGGATCTTCATGTCAAAAAGGTGGGTGGGCAACATGGACACCCCGACAGCATGCTGGAGCATGGGCCCAGGGGGCAGGGCACAGTGGGTGCACTGGGGGCTTCCTCTCTCTCCCAAGGTCCCAAGGGGTCAAACTGGGTGACCATGGTCCAGATCTGGCCACAGGACATTGAACTGCCACCTCTGTGCTTGCCACAGGGCTTGAAGCTTTCCTTGGGAGGGATCGAGAGCATCCCCAGCTGGGGCAGCTGCCAGGCAGCAGATGGGTCCAAGCCACTGCCATGAGCAGGGGTTGGATCTGCACCCAGAGAGGAGACAGACCCAAATTAGAACAGACAAGTGGTGGAAAACAGCCTTTGAGGAGCCCGTGATGGAGATGACAATATCAGGTATCAGCCACGCAGGAGGGGCTAAGAAGGGGGAGGGCAGCAGGACCCCAGGTCTGAGGTTGGAACAGCCCAACCAGCATTTGCTTGGTGGTGAGGAGCATGATAAAAGCCCAGAGGTCAAGGACACATCCTGCACCGGGCAGGACTGACACACAGGGAGGCATAAGTCTGGGAAAGGGTAAAAAATGGGAATTGTTGAGTTGTAAAGCATGAGGTCAAGGAGAGCTGAAGCTGGGACCTGAGTCCTGGGCAGAGCAGTAAAGACCAACAGCTCCAGCACCATTGCTACAGGGCTTTGCAACATGCAGAGCAGCTGCAGATGTCACAGCTCCTCAATGACACCAATGAGCCCCCTTCCCTAGAGCCACCATTTCCACATCACCCAGGAGGAGATGGCAGGGCAGGGCTCATCCAGTGAGACCTTCCCAGGAGGAAGTGAAGGTACCTTGGCCTGCAGAGCCATCAGGAGGGATTTAGGGATTGTCCTGCCCTCAAAAGTTTCAGCTGCAATGTTTTAGGGAATACTTAATATGCTCCATTGAAAGCAGCTGGCTTTCTGTTGATTTAAGCCAAATCTCACATGTGGGATAGCTGGCATGGCCAGGCCTTCTGCCAATGCTCAGAAACAAACAGAAGGAGGAAGAAGAAGGTAAAAGATTTTAGGTTTGGGGTCAACTTCTTGTTTTGCTTTATTCTCTTTGATTTCCATTTCATGATCATCTTCTGAGAGCTGGTGAAGCTGGGACCCGCCCCCACCCCTGGATATTAGAATAGAGGTGATGAAGTCTCAGCTTCTGAGTTCAGTAAAGGGAAGGACAGAGCTGCTCATCTCATTCGCTGCTGGGTTGCATTTCAGAAGACCACGTGTAACTGGGGAGTGTCTGCAGGCTGAGCAGAGCGAAGCGAGCGAGCTGCTCATCTGCCGTGCAGCTGCAGGGGCGGGCTGTGTTTGCACACCTAATGCTTGGAAACACCCGGCCAGGAGAACTGGGGGGCACTGGGGACATCTGCACACCGGCCACGCTCTGCAGCAGGGAACCCTCTGCAGACACAAGGTGTCTTTGCTGGTGGTCAGGCTGCCCGAGCAGAGCTCCACATCAGTGGTGCTTGCATGTGCGTAACGCACCAGTACCGGCTTTCAGCGGGATGAACACCCTGTTGCTTGCACAGCTCCTCACTGTAGCTGTTGTTCTCCATCCTGCCCCTCCATGCCAGACCCTCTCCATCCTGTCCCAGCTTCAAAAGTGCCTGTTACCCTCCCCATCCTCTCTGGAAATGGCAGCGATGTTTAGGCAAACTAGGAAGCAAAAGCTTTACTGTGCTTTTCTGTAAGTGGCCAGGGGTTATGTGGAGCTGGTGCCAAGACCCAGCTTTGCAGCCCTGCTCCCCATCGGCCGGCTGGCCGGATGAGCTGCTTTAGAGTTGCAACCACAAGCCCTGCAAAGGGAAAAAACAAAACCAAGGGGCAGTGGGATCGCGACCTGAATTCAACTTTTTGGGTGTGTCTCCAGCCCTGTGTCCCCACTTAGCTTCAGAGGGGTGATTCCTCTCCATCCCTGCTGACATCCCACTGGGATGTCCAGTCCTGCCATGGTTTTGGTGCCTGGTGAAACCCTCTCCATACCACACCTGCAGGCACACAGGGCTGCTGGCCCAGGAAACACTTTCCTTCTAAAACCAGAGCTTGGCCCCCTCTGCGGCAGCTTCCTTCCCAGCTCCCACATGGCAGAAATGTTTTGATCCATCTAATATTCGAATAAAACCTTCTGCAACTCTTGCAGGCTTTTTCCCCATTTCCCTTCCCCGTTGAGCTGACAGCATCAGATCCGTATCTCGCCAGCAAGGCACAGTCCCACTTCCACCCCACCAGCTTTGCTGGTGGTTCAGAGGTTACCCCAGAGCTCCCCAGCAGCAAAGCTTTTGGGGGAAGCAGCACTGGGTCCTTCCTCTGCCTTTGTCCCTTACCTGGGGCTGCTCTGGGAAGCAGAGGAAATTCCTGACATTCCTGCCCCATGCTCTCATTTCTCAGGCAGGTCCTGCACAGCTGAGCTCACTCGGCTCCTGTTCCATTATACAAGGAGATTCTCTTTCCAGTAATGCCCCAATCTCTGCTTTTTCCCCTCTGCTTGGGGTGACCTCATGTGCTTGGCCCAGCCTTGAAAGCTGGGAGGATGGACTGAGGGGATCGATGGAGGGGACAGAGGAATGTCCTGCTGCTGTGCTGGGGTCAGACAGCTGAATGGGGGGAAAAAGGAAAGGGGGAAGGGAAGGGAAGGGAAGGGAAGGGAAGGGAAGGGAAGGGAAGGGAAGGGAAGGGAAGGGAAGGGAAGGG
>JANHFX010029565.1:0-12304 GCA_027560015.1 Chloroceryle amazona | reverse complement strand
CAGACCAAGGCCACTGCTGGGTCTTGTGCACCAACCCCATTGGGGGTGCAGAAAGTGAAAGGCAGCACCTGCAGGGAGGAGGGGACAGGGCAGGGGACCCCAAACTGGCCAGCGAGGGATTCCAGCCCATGTACCTCACATTCGGTATAAAGCTGAGGGATTACGAGGTCTCACCCCGCTTTGCTGGACCCTGCTCAGCTTGGTTTGGATCCTCTTTGCATTTCTTCCTCGGAGCATCCCAGGAGGACTCTGTCCATTCTGCCTCTGATCCCAGTCGGTGTGTTCCTGACCCCGGTACCAGAATCCAGCTCCTGAACACAGCTCCCATCTGCTGCTGGGCCCAGGCTGGGACCCCCCAGTGCCTGCTCCACAGCACCAGTGGTGACGGTGATGGAATTACCATCCATACTGGTTCTGTATATATTTGTATATATTCCATTTTTATCATTATTATTTTCATTCTCATTCAAGCTGATCCAGTTCCCTTTTCTACTGGCTGAGTCTCTCTCCCTTATTCCCTTTCTCTTCCCCTTTGGGGAAGGCGTGGGGTTAACAGAGAGCATCTGTTATAGGTCTAAGGGATGGCCCTGACCCTAAACCTAGATGATAAACCACAAAACAACACTGAGCAGTGCCCACTTCAACTGATGCTGTAGTGCTACCCACAAAATACAGTGCAGTGTTTTCATTCCTTTGGGGGGCATCTTCAAAGAAGGAATTGTTTTTCCAACTGAATAGAAACTCTTTCTCCATCGAACCCCACGCTGGTAAGAATTCAACGCTGCCAGCAGATATCCCATCTCCTAAACATCTGTCAAAAGTATCTTTCAATTATTTAATTAGATTTGCCTCTGACAGAGCATCACGTCCAAAATCAAAGACATGACTGAAGATTTCCTCACACCTAGGAAAGATTCACTGATTTAACTGGTTTTCCTTCAGGCCCTCAACCTACGTGATCTTTTCACTTACCGTAGGTAAATGCTTCCAGATGTTAAAGCAACACCTGCCTGGTTTGTGCCCTAACACAAACGAGTTAAGGAACAATCATTTGTGCCTCACCTGCCTAGATTCTACTACTGGCAAGTTCAACTTTTCAGAATCCATGAAACAGATCTTCCTAATCCTGAGATTTGCTTGGTGATAATGAAATTATTTATTTATTTTTAATGGGTAGGGATTTGTACTTGTTCTCTGAGTTCAAAGCCTCCAGGCTCACCTTTCAAATTTTA
Source organism: Chloroceryle amazona (assembly GCA_027560015.1). Taxonomy (NCBI): domain Eukaryota; kingdom Metazoa; phylum Chordata; class Aves; order Coraciiformes; family Cerylidae; genus Chloroceryle; species Chloroceryle amazona. Next base: position 11,072 of record JANHFX010029565.1, on the reverse strand, counting down.
CCAGATAACTGGTAAACTTGTTTGCGTGTGAAAACTGCACCAATTCCATCCCAAACTGCCTTTTTTTTTTTTTAAACCGCAGAGCAATTAATTAAAAGAACACGTGCCCATCGGACAAAGAATTATCCTTCTTTTCCTTAAACTTGCTTAATTATCGCTGTTGGCCAACCTGAAGAAGTCACTTGCACCAAAGCAGGCTCACACAACCAGTTCCTCAGATGTGGGTGCAGCTGGTGGTTTTTTTTCAACCTCATAAGACTTGTACTGAAACCTCGACATGGTTGATATCCATAAAACATTTGACAGCCCCAAGATTGCTGAGGAGAAAGGCAACAGTGGGAGTTTCTCAGCGGGGAGATGAAGCCCTCCTGAAGTGCTGCTGCCCCTTGGAGGTGTTTCCTGCTCTACTACTTGGGCAGACAAAGTCATCTCCCACAGGCCCTCACGGCAGCTAGAAGCAGAGCCCAGAAGATGCCCAAGCTCCTCGAAGTCACAAGAACAGCCCTACACCTACAGGTTGATGATTGCTGACACGGCATTTCAATTTTTGCCCGTTGGGAAATTGCAGGGCAATCCTTCCAGCATACCCGCCAGTTCAGTAAAACCTTCCAGCACTGGGAGCCTTGTGATGAAACTACCAGGCTTTGCAACATTGGCATCCATTGCTTTCCCTGCTGCCCACAAGTTTGCAGCAGCAGAGAATGTGACAGCAACAGCCTTTATCATCTCCGAGACAGCAGCAGTCAAGATTTGCATTATCAAGTTATTCTGTGTTCCTGAAGACACGCTAGCTCCTGAATGCTACCACACAAATGGAAACCACTTCAGTCCTACTGAATATTGTATAAAATATAAATCATTGAGCATGTGCCAAGAGCTGTCCTTCTCTTCTACTATGTACTGAACAGAGAACATAAAATAAATCGGAGATTTCACCTTTATTTTAGGAACAGCACTGACTAAGCAGCTGATTTCTTTCCATACATTATTATAGGATAAACAATTTCCAGTTTTCACAAACTCAACTATGCACCACAGAGCTGCATTATAAAGAATCTATCGTTTATTATTAAGGGTGGCTTGCCTGGTTCTGCGATGACATTTAAGGCTCAGGTCTGCCCTTGGGTGTGCTCAAACTATTTGCGGTGTAGGACGCTGCACGAGCATCCAGAGGCAGATCTGCTTGAAGCTGCAATATAAACTCCAACAGAATAAATGGGCAACGTGTATAATGCAGACCCTTCACTGTACTTCGCCTGCTGGCCCCATCCCTTTCTCTTGCACAAGCTAAACCTTCAGTAACCTCTTGAATTCAGGCGAACGGAAAGCTCGTGGTGTGCCCACAGAGCACAGCATCTCTACAGAGCTAAGTGAGGCAATTTGAAAATGTCTCACCTTGAAATGAAACAGCATCGGATATAATACACAGGGTCTTGGTTTATGGATAATTTTTCAAAGGTCATTTCTCTGGGGCCAATATTGAAGCAAGCCTTAACAGAAATATTATTACACTGTAAATTGCTTAACCAGTCCAAAGCAGTGAAATATTACCCTCGGACTGCAATCCTCAAACCAAATAGGAACATAAATCAGGATGACTGTTGCTGGTATCATTAAGTCTAGGACACTGGGTGCTCCCACCAGCCTTACTTTCTAATCATTGGCTGCCTTGGTCTCCTTACTGTATAAATTATCCAGAAGCATTAGCATGTTCTGTGCTTCCACTGCGACTGGAAGACCCTAAAGGATATTTCTGTATAGAGCTCAAGCAAAAGGTTAGCTTTGTGCAGTATCATGTGATATAAAAAAAAAAACCCACCCCGAGTACCGCTTGCTTGTGGGTGGTGCAGAGGAACAAGGAGTGACTCACAACTCATAGTGGAAAAATTGGGGGGAAAATGTTTTAAATAGTCAGGAAAGTACAAAATGGCAAAACTGCAATTATTGGACTTCCTACGCCCTATGTACTGGGTGATAAAACCAAGTCTTCAGTAGGAGAAGACTAATGCCCAAATGTATAGATGTTAAGTGAAGCAATTGCTGCTTTTTTACTCCATTCTCCCAGTAGAAAGAGCCTCTACATGCTCTGAATCTGCAAAGTCCTAAGGAAACCCAGAAAGAAACTGGAATAAGCTACCAAATTCCAGTGGGCACGAAGGGGTAGACAGGGTGAGGTGGACAAGGGGATCCCCAAAAAAGCCTTTGGTGGAGCAAAAGCTCTCTATTTTAACCCATTCTTAAAATGTAGGAATAAAACACTGTCAGGAAGCCACACATTTGGGATTAATAGGCTGCTATTTAGCCATGTGCCACGCTGGTTGCTAAGAGATTTCCTTTCTACAGCACCGTGTTGTATAAACAATAAAGCATTTTTGTCCATATAGCAATTGTCTCACCTCACTGAGTCAAGAGCCTCTCACTGCCACATCCCTTCTATATTGTTCCAACTACAAACTGTGAGAAAGCTCCCTCAGACAAAGACAGTATACGGATACGGCTGGGCACGCTATTGTTAAACTTGAGCACATCAAGTACAACGTGGGCTTCCTGCATCATGAGTAGAGTTAGCCAAGAGACTGCATTTTAGCTCACAAGCCATAGGTAAATATGGGGTTGACAGATCAGCTCCTAAAATTCTTAACTGCTGTGGTCATTTTCAGCTGGGAGTTAAAAACCAACACCCCGATAGCTACATCACAGACCTGCACATAACCTAAACAGCAGCCAAGAAAAAAGCTTATTATTAATTCAGGCCAGTTTCAAGCAGCACCACCTCAAAATTGGCCCCAAAGACAGAATCTTATTTCCACACTTTCCTTTATATTGGAAGATGATTCAGTTCTGTATTTATACGATCACACAGGAAAAATACCTCCAGTTAGGATGCTGCAGTACATTCACTGCAGCCATCTAAACAGCCTCCTAATGTGCTCACTGGAACAGAAGGCAGTGGGCTTCTTACTGCTTTTCTTCACGTATAGTACTGCCATGGCAGAGGAAAAAGGAGAAAAGGGCAGGGAAATGCTGACTCTCACCCAGCCAAAAGACGCACATATGTTAGAGGCAATCTACATGTCATTTAGGAAGCACATGCACTGCTTCTCTGAGCAGATGAAGATCATCCAATCCCCCCCTTAGGGGGATTTCACAAAAGCATGCAGAAAAATACTACATACCAGTTTTCCATTAATACAACTGCCTTCTTGATACGTTCTTGAAAAATTCAAATAAAATACAGCCAAAGACAAGAAATCACAGCAGGGCCTCCTTATTTCTACGGAGCAGAGTACAAGGTGTCATTTTTAAGGACATATCTCCAGAGCTGCCAAAGTGGCTGGCCTCTTTACCTGTCATTATGCCACAAACCATAACTATTTGGCTTTATACCTTGGAGAGGAACAGCAAGAGTGGAATCACACTGAGGCTCCTGAACAATGAGCAATGCAGTGCCTACTGAATTTTTCAGATTGTAGCTTGCTGGAGGGTTTTCTGCAGCTAAGATAAATCTACAGCAGAGAAAACCCAGGCTCTGCAATCTCAGTCACATCTTTCCCTAACAAAAGAAAGTTGCTAATAGCAGATTGTTACAGCTCAATTCTATAAAACAGCTCACCCGTGGGAAAAACAGAAACCCTGGAACACCTTATTTCTGTAACATTATCCCAAAAAAGGATGTTTCAGAAGCTACGCATGTGACAGGGTCCCAGAACAAGGAGGTTAAAAAAAAAAAGCCTGCCTCCACACACACATCCCTTTTAAGTACATGTATGTAAGGCTAAACTATTAAGCTCTTAAACCTGTGAAGCAAAAGCTCAGCATTTAACCTCGCATCATGGTTACAAACGATTTTCAACTCTGACAGTTTGCATATCCCAGTAACACAAGTGATTGATCTGGGAAATGAATGCACACCTTCTGCATCATCACCGCAATCAACTAATATCCAATTAAACATTCAATCCCTTTGCCAACCCCACGGCCACTGTTATCAATGCTATTTTCCAACATTAACAATTTACTCTCTCAGCCATCAAGTTACAGGCAAGAACAAGCTTTGGTACTTCACCAGCAAGGTAAGAAAATTAAAACAAAAGAATCCCTATCAGAATTTGGCACAGATCTAGATACCTTTTTCTTCCGATCCCGGGATCTTTTCCTGTGTTTTCTTTTTTTCTCAGTTTCTTCATCAGCATTAATTTCTAAATCCCTGTTTTTCTTTAACTGTGATGCTGCGTGAGCCATAACGCATTAAAAATCCTTTCCAACAATCCTCCCTTGTAAAAGGTGATTTCCTCGGGCACCTTTAGCCAGCCCTTCCAGCTAATGTTCCAGTGATTGGAAGGAAATCTGTGACCAGAGCCAGGAACACATTCAGGCTTCGGAGCTCTCACGGAAGCTTGCAGTCACCACAAAAAACACAGAGTTGCAGATTTCTTCCTGTACCTTTCTGTACCTGAGCCTTTATAAAACAGTGCAGCCATCGTAATGCATTTAACGTAATGAAAAAGACAGCTGGGACAGAGAGAGCTGTATTATGGCTGTATCCCCTGCCACCAGCTGGAAGTGTCTAAGTGACTCCACCGAAGGGGGAATGCTGAAAAGCAGTGCTTTCTATTAAAAAAAAATCCAGGCCACTAACGTATGCCGCATTATATTTTAGTCACCAACACTAAAGCAGGGTCTCAAAACCTACTAAAAAAATGCAGTGTTAATGATGTACATCTCTCAGCTAGTTTTGTACAGTAAGCTGTTTAACCTATAATGAAATGGAGCAGCTCCTACTTTAGGTTAACTGCTGATGGTGACAAAAAAAAAAAATCAAATAAAAATTTCTTTTTACCATGGAGACCCTGACTGCATTATGTAGAAAACAATGCATGCATTGCCATATCTTAACAGTGTGTCCTTTATACCCATTTTTCAATCCATGTTGTGAGAGAATTACAGAAAGCCCTGTTGTCTTTTTTTTTTCTTTAACATACTTATTACAACACATCATACAGAAAGAAAGATGTGATCACACCAGTGTGCGAAACAGGCATTTAATTCATGGGAGATTTCCTGGCACCGTTCTTTTACGTGGTCAGAAAGGGAAATCAGCACTATTTCCATGGAGTTGGAAATGTACTTTTAGGTTTTTATGTCAAGGCTTGCTTCAAACATCTTACTATTTTTGCCACCTGAGTCCTCAATGACTGCAGCTTTTGAATATTCATTACAGGAGGTAAAATAGCAGCAGTATTAAGCCCTGCAGGAGGATCTTTGACTAGGATGAATACAGAGCAAGCATCTCGTAAATAAGGAACCATATTTTTTTCTACAGAAATATGAACAATCAGCAGCTTGCATCGAGAGTGCTGGTTTTAACCTTTCCCAGCATTCCTAGTAGCCTACTTCACAGTAATGAAGCTCAGCATTTTCAAGCAGTCTGATTTCTTACAGGTAAGAAAAGAGTCTCCACAAGTGAAGCTGGTGTGTTTTACATGATACTAGCAGTTCTTTCCAGAAGGAAAAAACGCAGAATTTGCTTTTAAGATAATAAGTCAAATTTAAAGGGTAACTAGCCAAATCATATTGAACCTTTGAGGTACAGCATGAAATCCAGAGAGCTCTTGGGAGGTTGTAAATACTCTTCTCCCCAACCTGAAGACACATTTTCTGCCTCCAGGTTGTTGAGGTCCAGTACGTGACATGAACCCACTGCTTTAGTTTTCACACAGCATATCTGAAAGTAAAATAGCCTTTTAAATATACAAAGCAGAAACTCCTTGGAACACACTGTAGGTGTTGTCCAAAAGGCAATATATAGTGCACCGATTGTCCGCTGTTCGCAGGCTAAGAAACGAGGTTTAAAAAGTTGTTTATTTTGGAAGGACTTTTAAGAAATGCTCAAGGATGGAGACCACAGTTATGTGACCTTAGGGACCTTTCTTCCTGCTGCAGTAAAATCACACGTTCCCGTCTGTATCCAAAACTCCTTGTAGCTCTCCCTCCGCATCTGAAAGATTTCTGGACTCATATAATGCTGCCTTTGGAAAGGCAAGAGGAATGTTGCACTTGGGCAACGCCTGGTTTGGAACCAGAAATAGTAAATTCCCACTTCTCCACATGCTACAGAAGCTTGAATAAACATATTTCTACCTTTAAAGATGCAAAGAACATCCCCTAAGGACAGCCAGAGCATGCTTTCAACTGTAAGGCATAACTGCAAGCAAAAGCCACGTTCAGGCAGGTATCTGGATTTTGGCCCAGCTCTTCAGCAAAGCACAGGGCAGCAGTCAGGAGACTCTGTTGTACCACAGGGGTCCTACTGGAGAAGGGAACTGGGCAAAGCTGCTGATTTATGGGGGCTGGAGAATGTATCTCAAGAAGGATGGTGGAGAAACTATGGAGCTTCGTCGGGAAATGGAAGACTGTCTCGTGCCTATTAAACAAAGACAAAGGAGGGGGGAAAAAAAGCAAAGAAAAAGCACCCAATGCTTCACTTTCTAGCTCACAAGCTGCCTATCATGATCGTGGCAGTTATCTCTGCAGCTCAGTCCTTTCTCTGTAAAATAAAGTTGCCATTAGTTCCCCTGACATAATGCAGTTATTAGCAGGGAAGTGCTTAGAAAATACAGCAGAACCAGAACTGAAAATGGATTCAACAAAATTCAACAGCGTTGGATCCCTCTTATTCCTAGCACGTTTCCATCTGGATTTGGAAGCCTACGAGTCTTTGCCTTAGGAAATCAACTTCTTATTCGAGCCACAAATGAAGCGAATGCTGCTGCCGTTCACCGCTTGCTACTAATCCTGGGACGTTCCATAAACCTTTTAACCATACCAGCCTGTAATTTATGCCTAAATAACCTCCTTAAATGGGAATACAAATAATTCATTATAAAGTGTTATATGTTAAAATACTTGAAGCATACTTTCCAAAATGTTGGCAGGGAGTAAAAAGCACCCGCATGGCTTTAAAAGCCCTAATGCCATCTTACGCACAGACCATGCTGTATGCAGGTAGAAAGCAGACCAAGCTTTTAGTGATGGCAATAATTCTAAAAACTGAGGATAAGTGAACTCACCCAAACCCTTGGGATATGCATAAGTGCAAGGGTTTTTTTTTTTCTGTCAGCCAAGCCTGCTCCATCCCAAGTATCTTTTCACAGAATTCAACTAATTAACCAACCGGACCAAACACGTAGATGTTTTTATTATGTGGATTACAACCCCTGCTTGAACTGCAGAGTCCAAACTCCTCTTGAATTAGATTTCAGGAATTAAAAAAAAGTCTTTTCAAGCTAGGATTTTGAGAAATGATGTCTTGGCTAGTAAAGCAACAGTCAAAAAACTGCCAGTCCTTTAGAGTTGGAGCAATACTAAGGAGATTGGGCGTAGCTTGCAGGTTGGAACAGACTCAAACAGAAAAGGAGTTACAAAGAAGGGGGGGGGGGGGATCAGGCCCTTGTTGAAAAGGCACTTTGCACATAAAACTTCTGCTTTTGGGGAAACTGGCATCATTCACTGGGAGGTGACAGGGCACTGCCAGATGAAAGCTGGACAGAGCGTGAAGGTTTTTATGCCAGGTATGTCATAATTCACTTCAAGGAAATCAAGTACTGGAAAACTTCATTAAGTGCTTCTTTTCAGTAAAATAATTAAGCTATTTGATTTCACCTTTAATTACAAAGTTAATGAAATGCCAATGAATGTTCTGGCACAATCCATAGGGTCCTGATAAAGTAGTGGAGAATGATATCTTACTAGATGCATCTTACTGGAACAATGGGAAATTTACACCTTCTGTACACTGTCTGCACGAGGAGAACAAATGATACAAGGGAGAAGGGGAGTGCACCTTGCTGCTGCTATAGCCCTGCTCTGAATTGGTTTGAGAAAAGCACTGGAAGCAAGAGAGGAAGAGAAGAAAGCAGAAGAGACGTACTGGAAATAAGGACAATATCAATTTAACAATTCATGAAGATCACACTTTGGGAGAAAACTAAGCAGAAGAAATAAGAGTTTTGGTTAAAAAAAGAAAAAGCCACATGAAACTCAGTTCAGTTGTGAAAGAAGCCTTCAAAGAAGTCTCATAGGATTCATCTGCTTATGTGTGAGACTAGCGGGTGTCTCAAAAACCAATGAAAAAACAAAGCAAACAAAAAAGATTAAAAGGTTATTTAGCATCCAGTTTTACTTTTTTCTCCTTTTCACACATCTGATGTCAGGGCAGAACGGACACATCTCCATGCATGCAGAAAATCAAGGTCACTAAGTAGCAAATGAATGGAAACCAAGAAAAGTTAAGGCTTGTTTTGCCCTTCTGCTTTGTTGTGTTGAGTTTCCCCCACCACCTACTTCTTCTAGCAGAATTCTGCTTTGGCAAAACACAATCCCTGAGAAACTCTGAGGAAATGTGGCAGAGTCAGAATGGGATGCATGCACTACACAGAGAGAAGAGAAATATCTAAATTGCATTTTAGAGACCAATTTTATAGTGCTTATCCCTTGACTTCCTTGAACTTACATTATAAAATTTGGAATTTTATGGAATTATGTTTTATTTCTTATTTGACTTATTTAGGGCACAACTGTTTAAAAAAAAAAATCTTTGGAAATAACACAAATTTGAGGATGTGGTGAGAACGGCCCGATATTTAAAGCTGAGGGTATTTGAAGTTCTTACCAAGAGGCTTTACTACTTCAGCAATCTTGACACCCTCAGTGGAAATGGTAACAATTGTAAATGTAAAAAGCCAAAGCAACAGCCCAGCCCAAAACCCTCAAAATCCCCCAAACCACACACAGAGAACACAGTCGTGGAATACACTTTTCACTAAGCACTCTCCAGACACATCGCCTGCCTTCGAAGCTCAAACAAGCTCAAAGCAGCGGTCACACTCAAGCTTGTGGAATTAAATGCAACATTACTATTCCTCTATGATGCAGTTGGACTCAACTGATGCAGTTTACCTCCTGCAGTCCAGCATACTCCCAGTATGAGGACGGCTGACATGTCTGAATTCATCCCTAGCTTCCAGTTTGAGGCACGACATTTAAACAACTACTGAGTTTGGTTTGCCTTCAAGAATCGCATTGCAAGTCGTAGAATCATAGAATCATTTTGGTTGGAAGAGACCTTTAAGGTCATCAAGTCCAACCTTTAACCCAGCACTGCCAGGACACCCCTAGACCATGTCACACAGCACCACAGCTGTATGTTCTTTAAGTATCTCCAGGGATCAGGACAAAAGCTGACTCAAGGCTCACTCAACCCATGGCCTCAGAGACAGAGAAAGGGGGCTAAAAGTGACAAATTAACATGGACTGTTGTGTGAAGATGCTGTAAAAAGTTTCATCTCTGACTCATAATCAACTAAGAAGATATAGGTGTATTTATTTTAGAGGCAAACTAACTGAAAGATAGATCTTGAGTGGGTTTGTGGATGGAATTGCTGAGGAGCCCAGGAAATGTATTCAATGCAAGGCACACGGTAAGAGTAAGGTATGTAATCTCTATATTCTTTTCTTCCTCAACCAAGAATCATGTTGCTAAAATCCTACATTCACTGGGAACCAGAGAAATTATGCAGGCATGCACTTTGAGAAAAGGTTTTTCCCTATTTTTCCCTTCAATTCAAACAACAGACTAGAACTAGGACTTGAACTGCATATAGAGAGTGTTGGTGTCTTAGGGGTGCTGACAAAGATCCCTCTATGAAATAGCAGTAAATTGGCTTAAACATGTTAACAGGTGGAAGTTATATCCGGGGCTGACACTTGATCATGATTAGCATCATATTTTTCAACTCTTGTTTGGACCTACTTAACATTCTGAAACCATAAATTCAACATAGTGTTCCCCAGCTTCCTAATTTCATAGCTACTCTGCCCAGTCCACTGTGCTCTCCTACTTTTGCCACTTGAAGTCCCAGTACAACAGAGGGACCAGGAGATCAGTGGGATGTTCCTACATGGCACCAGATGGAGAGCTTTGCTCTGGGAATTGGTAGACGCCTCTGCAAATGACACCAACACAGCCAGGAAAGGCTAGACTGGCATACAGGCTTAAGTGCAAAAGAAGAATTTGTATCAGTTTTGCCCTCTCAGGTGTGTAACTTGAACACTGCCTGTGATACGATGGGAGGATCTATCCCCTCCTGGGGAGCTTCAAGAAGGAAATGTAAAACCAACTCACAAACAATATTCATCAAGATTTTTACGGTTCAGCTACAAACTTCACCCCGAGTTGACAATAAATCTCTACTGCATCTGTTATCCTCTGCTCCAACAGCAAATGACAGCGATAGCTAATTGGTTAACCCATCCAGAGAACGCCAAGCCTGCGGAGGGGTTTCCTTCAGCACTCCAGCTACCGCGGAGTTCCTCGTCTGGCTTTCAGAAGCACCTCCACCAGTTCATCCAGTCCTCACAGATACAAATAGTTATTCCCTGCTCAGCTGACGTGGAAAATGCCACTCTCAAAGAGGTTTTAAAATAACCTGAAACAGCAGAGGGAAATGTCTTTTTGCTATTTCAAGTTACTCAGCATCAAGTCCCTGCCGCTTGTCCCTTTTTTTTTTTGAGCAGTAACAGTTTGTAATAATAAGATCTCTGTAAAAAGCCACACTGCTGCAGAAGGATACCTGGGAAGGTGTCAATAACTGAATCTGCTTAAGCAAATGAAGCTGCCAGAAAGGGTGGAATTGGACCAACAGTCACAACATCTTTGCCTGTAATTAATGGATCACTTTCCAGTGCCCTTTAGTGTCCTTTTTGTTGGGTTTCTGTCAAAAATGGATACTTAGGGTAAAAGAAACTTCAGTTAAGAGAGCCTCCACATTGCACAATGTTTACCTGGGCCTACTAAGCCCCTTTGCCTTAGGAAGATACTGTGACCATGAAAATATTATTTTACCTTCTCTATCACAAAGCAGCACCAAAAGGAAAAATATGTATAACTCTGGACAACAGCAGTGCTTGCTGAAGCTTTGGACTTGATCTTGAAGGTCTAGTAGCCTTCTATGATACTGTAACTGGATGGATAGATGCAGGGAGAGCAGTGGATGTGGTCTATCTTGACCTTA